>CM076982.1:3192476-3202476 GCA_039105355.1 Benthosema pterotum
CACGCATTAGGCAACAGACCTGGCATTTAATCCCTGGTACCCCAATTTATATTGTGTAAAACCACCGTTATTGTAACTCTGAGAGCGTACAAATGGAACCAAATGGACTCGCTGGGTTCCATTTTTACACAGTTACAGACCCATCCCTCCCAACCGTTTATCCGTTGTCGGTTAACGGGGGCAACAACTCCCCCAGATAGCTCCGGACCCTGGAGCATCCAGAGACCATCCAAGGCCAGGGAATGGATGTAATCCCTCCATCTGGTCCTGGGTCTGCCCCGGGGTCTCCTCCCAGTGGGACGCGCATCGAGGCTGTCTCTCGGGAGACGCCCGAGAGGCAGCCTAACCAGATGCTTCAGTCAGTCACAGGACTTTTATTAGTCAAGTAAAGCATCAATAATAACATCAGTTGTTGTTGAAGTTGCAACAGACACGCAGCATGCATAAAGCTAAAGGTCTGACTCAGAGAGTTTTCTGTTTTCAATGATGAAATGCTGTTGGTTTAGTGGTGACACAGCTGTAGTTAGTTAGTAGCAGTAGTAGTGTTTCACATCATTTTAAATAGAAGCACTTTAATTTGAAATATCTTGGGTTGTTTTGCATGGCATCGTGTTTGGTGGGGCTGACTGGGCATTTAGGGGGGCACCCCCCCCATACCCATGCCTAGATCCGGCCCTGGGCTGGTCCATGGAGAGGGAGCTCCATCCCAGAGATTAACGCTGTCTTTCACAGAGCTCCACTGCAGGGCAGGATCATAGAAGCAGTGGAGCTACGGACCAGAGCTATAGAGATGCGCAGTGACGTCACCGCCCCGGTTCCGGAAGTCTTTTCCCAATTCATTTTTCTCATAGACTTTTCGAAAATAATTTATATCAAGACGATTACGCCGCGGACAAAGCCAACTCGAGTCGTGACGAATCATGATGACACACACAAACTTTTGGGACAATAAAATAATTTCTAAGATGAAAAACGAAACAAAACGTCTTGTATCATGCCGTTTTCTACTTCTTCCTAATTATATATTATATGACGATATTGTGTTTGTTGTCATGATTTGTCACGACCCGAGTTGGCTTTGGCCGCGGCGTAATCGTCTTGATATAAATTATTTTCGAAAAGTCTATGAGAAAAATGAATGGGGAAAAGACTTCCGGAACCGGGGCGGTGACGTCACTGCGCAGCTCTATAGAGCAGACAGTAGAAAAACCTCCAAACATCAACGTTCCGTAACCAAAGAAAAGCAAAGCAAAACAACATGTGACTGTGTCCTCCCTCTGACATGTGTTTCACTCCCTCTCCCACGTCTGCTTGATCTGCCCTCCATGTTAGCAGAGTTGTGGCCCCTCAGGGACACCGTACTTCCACCTAGCCTGTCAGGGAGACGCCATTGTTATATTTTAACGTCGGCGCAGTGACCTTAAAGTTGTGGTGGGGGTCTAGCAGAGCGCTCCCAGTGCTAATCTATCTGTTATAGCTTCACTTTAAGTGTTTCCTCCCGTGTTGTGTGTATATTCCACGTCCATGTGGTTTGGCAGATACATCGGCAAATAAAGCCTCTAGACAGTTAAAACAAAGAATGAGTGAAAATAAAAGCTCTATTTGTAGAAATGACTGTGATGCTGTTGCTATCGTCTCCACTTTCTGCATAGAACAAGTCAGCCTACCCAGAAGGTGGTACTACCAACTAAGACATTATGCTTAATAGCATCTTTCATAACAGGGCCCACTATTTATTCAGAATTTGAGCCACGGACCACCATTTGATGACATTTTATCCCCACAGACCCCAAAACTAAAGATTTATTTTGCTTTTATCCAGAGTTCCAGGATGGATTTGGGAAACCAAACAATCCAACATACAGATCAAAATGACCATTAATCTTCTACATTCTCTAGTTGTGTAGAATTCACATGATGAATATTTTAACTCTTGAGAGTGTAAACATGAAACCAAATAGACCAGGGGTTTTCAACAGGTAATACGGGGACCACCAGTGGTCCCTGAGAGGGTTCCAGGTGGTCCCCAGCTAAGTTGGTTAACCAGATGTAACTCTTGAGAGCATAAAAATGAAACCAAATGGACCCTGGTGGGTCCATTTGGTTTCATTTTTATGCTCTCAAGAGTTAAAATATCCATCATCTGAAGCCCAAGTCTAGTGTATAGTTTCATTGAAATGTACAGATATTTAGTTCCACTGTTAGACGGATGTAATGGGTCTTTATAGCTTATACTTATGATCCTTGATGACCATTTATTATGTGCTGTAGCATTATAGTATAACCATGTGTTTTTCTAGCCTACTGTACAACATCCACAAACAATACCTTCACTGTAGCTGTATAATCTACTAAACTATAATACCTAGCTATAACCCTGTGAGTGTAAAACCGATCTGGTTTCGTACATGGACTCACATACTTGGACTGATAGCCTTGGCAGGTTGCCAGGTACCTTTTCTTTATTTTTTACAAGTAGACAGTGGTGATTTGCTTGTGTTGTGTGAGCGCCGTTTGCGAGCATCCTCAACCATGACGCCTGTCACGACGGTTTTATAACCGTTGCGACCATTTTGCATAACAGTCGACCGTTTTCCCTACTAAATCTAACCTTAAACTCTGACCCTAAACATAACCTCACTAAAACCTATTTCTAACCCTAGCCCTAATCATAACCTCAGTTAACCTCACTACTTTAAAACCAAAGTACTAGTGAAAAATAGATCAACAAACACCATGATAGGAATAAAGCAAAACATAACAGCGACCACAAAAAACTGCATCTATCTAATCACGTAACAAATGTAATGTACAATACATAGGGGAAGCCAGAAACACAACAGCAGACAGACTGAACCAGCATAGATATAACATAAAAAATGCCAAGGAGATGTTGCTAATAGTACAGCATTTTATAGTACATGGGATTATTGCAATGGAAGTGTGTGGACTAGAATCCAACCAGATGTGGACTGAGGGGTAGAGGATTTAAACAAATATGAAGTAAGATTAGTTCTCTCCTCAGATAGATGCACATTTTTTGCGTCATCAGTCTGTTTTTGGGTTTCTATAATGGATTTCTAAAGGGATCTAAAGTAGCCCATAAAGTAGATGACTCTTCAATAGGAGACTCTCCTTCAACAAAGATGGTGAATGCAAACATTCTTTGTATTGTACTTCATACATACAGTTGTAGGATAGAAAACACTGAAGTCCTTAAACTAGAAACCTAAACATAATCTCAGTAAAAACTATGCCTAAACCTAACCTTAAGCCTTGACCATTATGCAACCTGTTGCAACTGTCAAAGCGGTCGACTGCTATGCAAAACAGTCCCTATTGTTATGCAAGACGGTCGCGGCAGTTATAAAACCGCCGTGACGGCCGTCACGGCTAAGGATTGCTTTTGCCCCTCCTGCAGATTGCAGCGGGAGGACATGCCCCCCCCCCCCCCCCCCCCCCCCCCCAGACTTCCAGACTAATCCTTGTGTATAAATCTGCCTCTATGTTGCCCCCTCTCTCTCTCTCTCTCTCTCTCTCTCTTTCTCCTCTCTCTCTCTCTCTCTCTTCCCATCTCCTCCTCTCTCTCTCTCTCTCTCTCCTCTCTCTCTCTCTCTCTCTCTCTCTCTCTCCTCTCTCTCTCTCTCCTCTCTCTCTCTCTCTCTCTCTCTCTCTCTCTCCTCTCTCTCTCTCCCTCTCTCTCTCTCTCTCTCTCTCTCTCTCTCTCTCTCTCTCTCTCTGCGCCGCACTGAAATAAGATATAGTCAAAACAATGAGGAGTAATCGCCTGGACTGGCGCAGAGCTTGGACAGGAGCCCAGATCCTACACTTTATGATGTGCCTTTTTTATGGCTGCCAACCTTGGAAAGTGATTTAGTCTCAAGTACATTTTAGGAGTATTATTGTGAGACACTTTTACCTGACTGCGTGGAGTTATATCAATGTTTGATTGTTATTTTTTCCTTTATTTGATTCTGTCTTCGTTCAGTTAGCTCACATAAAACAACTTTTCTGCTTTTATTGATGGCTTGGAGTGGTGATTGACAGGAAAGATGGAGAGAGAGAGAGAGAGAGAGAGAGAGAGAGAGAGAGAGAGAGCGAGAGAGAGAGAGAGAGAGAGAGAGAGAGAGAGAGAGAGAGAGAGAGAGAGAGAGAGAGAGAGAGGAGAAGGGGAGGGACCCAGGGGCAGATGTAACATTTCACAATTGAAGGGGGACAGGAGAAAATGGTATGGGTGCGGCTTCATCGCCTGTGTCGTTTCGCGCCACGGGCGATGAAGTCGCACCCATACCATTTTCAGTTACAGGACTTTTATTAATCAACTAAGCATGAATAATAACATCAGTTGTTGTTGAAGTTGCAACAGACACGCAGCATGCATAAAGCTAAAGGTCTGACTCAGAGAGTTTTTCTGTTTTCAATGATGAAATGCTGTTGTTTTAGTGGTGACACAGCTGTAGTTAGTTAGTAGCAGTAGTAGTGTTTCAAATCATTTTACGTTGTAAATATAAGCACTTTAATTTGAAATATCTTGGGTTGTTTTGCATGCCATCATGTTTGGTGGGGTAGACTGGGCATTTAGAGGGGCATTGCCCCCCCATGCCCATGCCTAGATCCGCCCCTGGAGGGACCTGCACCAAAGGTCGTCACAAAGCCACAGGCTATATGTCTGGACCACTATAGGCCTACAGCTTTTTTATACCTATAGCAGTGCTCCACCAACCTTTTTTGACATGAGGGTTCCCTCCAATTAACCGGGGGTTCATGTATCCCTATCCCAAACAGTGTGAAACATATGCCAAAAATAGCAGATATACAAGCTCACAATGCCTCAACAGTCTAGCTCAGGGCTGCCCAAAAAGTAGATCATGATCTACCAGTAGATCACACAGGCTGTGCAGGTAGATCACATGACAGTCCCCTAAAACGTAACTCTAGTGTTAGCAAATACAAGATAACCGTCCAATTCTCCTCCTATGTGTTTCATTTTAAGTGTGTTTTTCTTAAACTCTGTATAGCAGTGCAGTAAGTAACACCATCGCATTGCCGCTATTTCAAAGCTACCACTTTCCACAGGCCTTGGAATGGATTTGTAAACTATTTTCAGCAATGGCAAATTTTGGATGTTGTAGATGTTGTTGAGATGGTCATTTTGAAAGTAGCTTTCAAGTAAAAACAAGGGTGGGCACCTCTGGTCCACAAAAGTGTGGCATCTTTGGCCTTCCATACTACTCAAGGAATAGACTATGTGACAACCGTGTATAGTCTGGTGACCACCGGAGAGACGGGTGACAGCCGGAATGTAGACGGCACTCGGGTGAGCAGTATGGGTTAGCGCCCCAGCCTGTGTCCTCCGTGAGGAGGAAGCCCAAAAAACCCTTGGTGAGGCCGTTAGGAGGGCCGTTATGATTCACTGCTCCTGAATGAAATGTCTGGTGCAACGCACAGGTCCTGTGCCAACCTGGTGAGAGCAGGAGCAGACCTGGTGAGACGTAGGAGGGGTCTGGACAGGAGTCAACCCACAGAGCCTAGTCCTTCCATGTGCCAGAGTATGGTTCTCCCAGTACCAGCAGAGTAGTTCTGGAGCAGTGGATTGTGTGGCCTTGGGTCTTTCCCTAGTGGACTGACCGAGAGTAGCTACTGGGACGTAAGTCGGGACTTGATCAACCCTGGCTGGGTCTCCTGAGTGAGGGGTATGATGTTGATCAACCCTGGTCCTGAGTGAGGGGTATGATGTTGATCAACCCTGGGTCCTGAGTGAGGGTATGATGTTGATCAACCCTGGCTGGGTCCTGAGTGAGGGGTATGATGTTGATCAACCCCGGCTGGGTCTCCTGAGTGAGGGGTATGATGTTGATCAACCCCGGCTGGGTCTCCTGAGTGAGGGGTATGATGTTGATCAACCCTGGCTGGGTCTCCTGAGTGAGGGGTATGATGTTGATCAACCCCGGCTGGGTCCTGAGTGAGGGGTATGATGTTGATCAACCCCGGCTGGGTCCTGAGTGAGGGGTATGATGTTGATCAACCCTGGCTGGGTCTCCTGAGTGAGGGGTATGATGTTGATCAACCCCAGCTGGGTCTCCTGAGTGAGGGGTATGATGTTGATCAACCCTGGCTGGGTCCTGAGTGAGGGGTATGATGTTGATCAACCCTGGATGGGTCCTGAGTGAGGGGTATGATGTTGATCAACCCTGGCTGGGTCCTGAGTGAGGGGTATGATGTTGATCAACCCTGGCTGGGTCCTGAGTGAGGGGTATGATGTTGATCAACCCCAGCTGGGTCTCCTGAGTGAGGGGTATGATGTTGATCAACCCCGGCTGGGTCCTGAGTGAGGGGTATGATGTTGATCAACCCCAGCTGGGTCTCCTGAGTGAGGGGTATGATGTTGATCAACCCTGGCTGGGTCCTGAGTGAGGGGTATGATGTTGATCAACCCTGGCTGGGTCACTGAGTGAGGGGTATGATGTTGATCAACCCTGGCTGGGTCCTGAGTGAGGGGTATGATGTTGATCAACCCCGCTGGGTCTCCTGAGTGAGGGGTATGATGTTGATCAACCCCAGCTGGGTCCTGAGTGAGGGGTATGATGTTGATCAACCCTGGCTGGGTCTCCTGAGTGAGGGGTATGATGTTGATCAACCCTGGCTGGGTCCTGAGTGAGGGGTATGATGTTGATCAACCCTGGCTGGGTCTCCTGAGTGAGGGGTATGATGTTGATCAACCCTGGCTGGGTCGCCTGAGTGAGGGGTATGATGTTGATCAACCCTGGCTGGCTGGGTCCTGAGTGAGGGGTATGATGTTGATCAACCCTGGATGGGTCCTGAGTGAGGGGTATGATGTTGATCAACCCCGGCTGGGTCTCCTGAGTGAGGGGTATGATGTTGATCAACCCCGGCTGGGTCTCCTGAGTGAGGGGTATGATGTTGATCAACCCTGGCTGGGTCCTGAGTGAGGGGTATGATGTTGATCAACCCCGGCTGGGTCTCCTGAGTGAGGGGTATGATGTTGATCAACCCTGGCTGGGTCTCCTGAGTGAGGGGTATGATGTTGATCAACCCTGGCTGGGTCTCCTGAGTGAGGGGTATGATGTTGATCAACCCCGGCTGGGTCCTGAGTGAGGGGTATGATGTTGATCAACCCTGGCTGGGTCTCCTGAGTGAGGGGTATGATGTTGATCAACCCCGGCTGGGTCCTGAGTGAGGGGTATGATGTTGATCAACCCCGGCTGGGTCGCCTGAGTGAGGGGTATGATGTTGATCAACCCTGGCTGGGTCTCCTGAGTGAGGGGTATGATGTTGATCAACCCTGGCTGGGTCCTGAGTGAGGGGTATGATGTTGATCAACCCCGGCTGGGTCCTGAGTGAGGGGTATGATGTTGATCAACCCTGGCTGGGTCCTGAGTGAGGGGTATGATGTTGATCAACCCCGGCTGGGTCCTGAGTGAGGGGTATGATGTTGATCAACCCTGGCTGGGTTCTGAGTGAGGGGTATGATGTTGATCAACCCTGGCTGGGTCCTGAGTGAGGGGTATGATGTTGATCAACCCTGTCTGGGTCCTGAGTGAGGGGTATGATGTTGCGAGACCCGAAACCCCGATGACCTTGGGATACATCAGTGAGGATACGTTCCAGTTGCATCCATGCCATGTATAGTATCTTCAAGTTATGGAAATAAAAGCCAAAGTCAGACGTGACAACAGGGCAGCAGGTTAGTCACACTTATAAGGTCTGATGTTGTTTTATAGCACTAGTTCTTCTTTTCTGAAGCATCTAGAACAGGTATTTTCAAATAGTCCTACTGTACACAGGAGTTAAAATCAATCAAGGCCAACTAAGAAACAAACAAACAAACAAACAAACAATATCTCAAAAGTTGTTTCTAACAAGCAGACTTGTCAACACTCATTGTGAAAACTTGTCAACAAAGTACACTTGGATAAATACCTGTAACTACACAATGCACTATGGTTAATGGAAGCAAACTACTGTATGCTACTGATTTGTCTTGGTGTGTTTTGTATAAGAGAAGGCAAAGCCGCCTCTAGGCAAGTTCACAATTTTAGAAAAGACTCTTTGTCTCATTGCTGTTAAGTACGGGGAGGAAAAATACAGGAAAAAGTTGATAGATCTACGTAAACACTTGTCTGACCTCACTGTCACTCACATTCACACTGTGTGTGTGTGTGTGTGTGTGTGTGTGTGTGTGTGTGTGTGTGTGTGTGTGTGTGTGTGTGTGTGTGTGTGTGTGTGTGTGTGTGTGTGTGTGTGTGTGGTGTGGTCTGTGGTGTGTGCCATGAAACGTGATCATTAAATTAAGCAGCATGCATGTCTGACTTGATTGATAGCTTCCAGTTCCAACCGATCCAAGTACAGCTCTACTCTGTCGTGTGTGTGTGTGTGTGTGTGTGTGTGGTGTGTGTGTGTGTGTGTGTGTGTGTGTGTGTGTGTGTGTGTGTGTGTGTGTGTGTGTGTGTGTGCGTGCGCGCGACCCTGAGGAACAAACCACAGACAGGTGTGAGGAAAAGAGGAAAAAAAGGCAGAGTCAGCATCTCTCTCTCTCTCTCTCTGTCTCTCTCTCTCTCTCTCTCTCTCTCTCTCTCTCTCTCTCTCTCTCTCTCTCTCTCTCTCTCTCTCTCCTCTCTCTCTCTCTCTCTCTCTCTCTCTCTCTCTCTGGTGACTGATTGGTCCCTTCGGGGAGCTGCTGTCGTGTGATTGGCTCCGTTGGAGATGCTCCAGCCTTCCATTCCACACCTGCAAACTTGAGGTTTTCCTTGAAATTTAATGAACCCATAAAAACATGGAGGAAAAGCATCTCTGACTGAGACTCTTTTTCCTACGGCTGTGAAGTGTGGGGTCACGACCCAGAGAGAGGTCACGACCCAGAGAGGGGTCACGACCCAGAGAGGGGTCACGACCCAGAGAGGGGTCACGACCCAGAGAGGGGTCACGACCCTGAGAGGGGTCACGACCCGTCACGACCCAGAGAGGGGTCGTGGCCCAGAGAGAGGTCACGACCCAGAGAGGGGTCACGACCCAGAGAGAGGTCACGACCCAGAGAGGGGTCACGACCCAGAGAGGGGTCACGACCCAGAGAGGGGTCACGACCCAGAGAGAGGTCACGACCCAGAGAGGGGTCACGACCCTGAGAGAGGTCGCGACCCAGAGAGAGGTCACGACCCAGAGAAGGGTCACGACCCTGAGAGGGGTCACGACCCGTCACGACCCAGAGAGGGGTCACGACCCTGCCAGAGAGGAGTCGTGACCCAGAGAGGGGTCACGACCCAGAGAGGGGTCGTGACCCAGAGAGGGTCACGACCCTGCCAGAGAGGGGTCGCGACCCAGAGAGAGGTCACGACCCAGAGAGGGGTCGGGGTCATAACCCAGAGAGGGGCCGTGACCCAGAGAGGGTCACGACCCTGCCAGAGAGGGGTCGCGACCCCAGAGAGGGGTCACGACCCAGAGAGGGGTCGGGGTCATAACCCAGAGAGGGGCCGTGACCCAGAGAGGGGTCACGACCCAGAGAGGGGTCGCGACCCAGAGAGGGGTCGCGACCCAGAGATGGGTCACGACCCAGAGATGGTCGGGACCCAGAGAGAGAGTCACGACCCAGAGAGGGGTCACGACCCAGAGAGGGGTCACGACCCAGAGAGGGGTCACGACCCAGAGAGGGGTCACGACCCAGAGAGGAGTCACGACCCAGAGAGGGGTCGTGACCCAGAGAGGGGTCATGACCCAGAGAGGGGTCACGACCCAGAGAATAAGCAGCTGTAATGAGTGGCTGGCATCTCATCTCCCTCAGAGAGAGGGGGAGAAGTTCATCCACCTCCAGGCCTTACCTCATCTACACTGCCATTTTTCTGACCAATCTCAATGTAAATTTAATCGCCTCACAACCAGGCTTTCATTTTTGCCCGCCTTGCGTGAAAACAGAAAGCCTGGACTAAATGGTTAGCCACGGTGGACCCAGAGCCTTCTAGTGGGAGAGTTAGGATATTCCCGTTCA
>CM076982.1:3207476-3212476 GCA_039105355.1 Benthosema pterotum
CAGGCCTACCTCAAGGCCCCAGACCTGATTCGCTGCCATGCAGCCAATGAGCACGGCCCCAAACCTGATTTGCTGCCATGCAGCCAATGAGGGGACTTACACCATACCTGGCTACACCACAGCGATCGGGAATTGCACCCATTACCTGTAGGCTGACAGACCAGACAGACCAGAGCTTGTAGATCAGTTATTTGTCAAACAACAGTACATGGACAGTGGCCTGGTGGAGTGAGGGTTGAAATAACGCATCTGCAAAGTTGGCCAACCCTGCTTTAGCCTATAGCAAGGGTTTGCAACCTTTTTCATACCAGGGCCCACTATATTCAGCATTTGAGCGGCAGACCACTATTTGATGACATTTTAGCCCCACAGACCCCAAAACTAAAGAGTTATTTTGCTTTTGTCCACAATTCCAGGCTGGATTTGGGGAAACCAAACAGTCCAACATACAGATCAAAATGACCATTAATCTCCTACATTCTCTAGTTGTGTAGACTTGGGATAATTCACATGATGAATATTTTAACTCTTGAGAGTGTAAACATTTTTACACTCTCAAAGAGTTACAGTACATCTGGTTAACCAACTTTCCATCATTTAGCCTGGGGAACACCTGGAACCCTCTCAGGGACCACTGGTGGTCCCCGGGCCACCTGTTGAAAACCCCAGGCCTATAGGGCAGGGGTGCCCAAATAGGGCAAAGATCTACTGGTAGATTGCGATCTACCAGTAGATCACAAAGGCTGTGCAGGTAGACCACATACCCTTAGGATTATACGTTTAATATATTCATCTGCAACGTGAATGGTGACTCATTTGATTGGCATAAAACATAACCTGTCGGTGGAGTGGAATTCTGAAAACCCGAACAGCAAAACGATGTGTGACGTCAAACAGCTTTAAGTGCTGTAATTATCTATCCATTTGATAATCCATTGCAGCGGAGTGAAGGTCTGTTCATACTCTCTCAAACGTTGCGTCGGAAAGTTGAAAAGTGACGTCAACCGAAGTGTCTGAAACTCGTCTTTCTGAAATTTTGTTCTGAAAGCTGCAGCGGCGGATGTTGTGACTCTCCGAACTACTTCGGAAGGACACGAGAATGTGATTGGTCGGTTGTCCGCAATCCCCTCCCCCTTTTTCCGAACAAGAGCGGGTGAAATTTGAACGTCAACAATACCATTGCAGGCCAGTGTGGGGTTGCAGTTGAAGTACAACATTGTTATGTGTAATGACGTTTCCTGTCTGTCTGTATTACGCCAGACAGGAATCCGTTAGTAGTACTACAGTAGTAGAACTTGTTGACTTGGTCATTCTGAAAGACGCACAAGTCAACAGAGTGTGTGTCTGCTATATTATCTCATTTCAAATAAAGAGTAAAAGTTAAAAAAGTGTGGGCACCCCTGCTAGGGGTATGTGGGATGTTTGAAATTTATTTGAAATGAGAGACTGCCCCATGCAAAGGAGGACATCTGCTCACCCTAATTATTTGACAGTTTGGCCGTGTGACCATTTTTTATAGTATGTATTGTACATACAGTATACCCAGTGTACAAGACAAGTGTTTTGTTTACTAATAATCTGCCATCTGTTGTGGAGATTCTATTCTGGGATTCTTCAGGGGTTTCCGCTTTTGTGCGATAGAAACTTTTTGTTTAACTTTATTCTGAGGGGAAGATTAGCAATATATATACATATATAGGTTCTATAATGCACTACTTACACCTTCATAAAGCATGGACTGAATTACACTCTGTAGCAACTCTCTCTCTCTCACTCTCTCTCTCCCCTCTCTCTCTCTCTCTCTCTCTCTCTCTCTCCCTCTCCTCTCTCTCTCTCACTCTCCCCCCCCCCCCTCTCTCTCTCTCCCTCTCTCTCCCTCTCCCCCCCCCTCTCTCTCTCTCTCCTCTCTCTCTCTCTCCTCTCTCTCTCTCTCTCTCTCTCTCTCTCTCTCTCTCTCTCTCTCTCTCTCTCTCTCTCTCTCTCTCTCTCTCTCTCTCTCTCCTCTCCCCCCCCCCCCCCCCCCCCTCTCTCATCCCCTCATATCGGTGTCCTGGTTTGACTCCCTTCTCCTCGTTATATATTCTCATTATGGACGTATACATATTCATGTGTCAACGATCAAACTAAACCCCCTAAAGCTGCTCATTTGCATGGATTTACATTCCCTGCATGTGTCTCTCTCTCTCTCTCCCCCAGCAGCCGTTAGACTCCATCTAACGTTAATAATACAAAAAACTTCTCCTTCATCTGCCTCCTCATGTAACCTCCTCCCCCTCCCCCTCCTCCCCCTCCTCCCCCTCCTCCTCCATTTAATCACTTTTTATTTCATGCTTAAAGGGATAGTTCAGGTTTTTTGAAGTTAAGTCAGGGGTCGGCAACCCAAGATGTTGAAAGAGCCATTTTCGACCCAAAATTAAATTCAAGATCTGTCTGGAGCCGCATTTTATTTATTTTTTTCCTGAGAGTGTGCAAATGTGAACCAAATGGACCCTGGCGGGTCCATTTGGTTCCATTTGCACACTCTCAGAAAAAAAGGTCCTCAAAGAAAAATCATTAACATGGTGAAACACAACCTTTCTTCAGAAATGGAGTTTCTAAAAAAAAATAAAGGAGTTTTACAGAACTACATTTCTAGTCCACACAATCTCTAAGGTATATTAATGACATAGTAAACTGAGTAAACCTTTGAAAATGGGTGGTTCAGATTGAAAGCTCCACCTCTGATAACTGCTGGGCTTTTTTGACATGGCCAAGTGCTACTTTAACTGGCAACTGTCAGACAGCGCAACACGTTTTGGGTGACTGACTTGGGTGTGTATGTAATAATGCTACAGCCACTGAGCCACTAGGGCTGTGTTCTGGAGCCGCATGCGGCTCCTGAGCCGCAGGTTGCTGACCCCTGGGTTAAGTTATGTGAAATACTTGACATTGATATAGTGGTGTCGACTGTACAGGCCTATTGTCAGAGTCCAGTGGTGGGAGTTCTGCTCTCGTCTTGGTGAATGTCTTGTAGTTCCAGTCATTTTGTGGAGGTCACTGGGGTCACTGATACAAGTAACCCAAATTAGGCCAAAACAGAACTTCATTTGTATGTTTTTTTTATTTTTTTATTGTTGACCCATTTCTAAATTATCAGCACATCCTTTGTTCATTTTAGTAAAGGGGAATCCCACATTAAAACACATTGTCCATCAATCTACCTTGATTCCTGTGACATGGTTCATAATGTCCTTGATTTTTGTCACAGATGTTCCATTTCTACATTTCACCATTAGTTGCAGCAGCTGCAGGTTGTCTTTATTCTACTGCAGGTATTTCTATAACTCCAAACCTATTTTACATCATATCAAACCACACACTACAAGATAATTAAATAATTGGACCACTATATGTTCCAAAACACCCAAATCACTGAATGCCGTTCAATCTGTTTCCTTCAATCCCCTTATCTCCTATAATCCTATAGCCCCAGATGGCATTTTTAGTGAAAACAGGGTTTATCCCACGGCCGGGCCGGACGCCTTCCACCGGATGACCAACAGGAAGTGACCACGCATTGTCACATGACCCTATCATGAGGTGACGGTCCAAAATAAGAGCTTACAGCACAATTTATCAATAAATGCTGTACTGGTGGCATGTTAATTTACAGACAAGTAGGTAAAAGTACCTATACTTCTCCATCCAACCTTTTTCTACAGTTCTAATAAACCCCAGGAAATTAGAACTGGCCACAGAAGTCGACAGGATCTAGTGAATGTGAAGGAGGCAGCACACCACACTGCACTTTACACACTCCATATTATGCATGTCTGACCCAGAGGCTCAATATGGCAGTTTGTCACATTCAGTAGTTCATTCGTGACCAGATGTAACTTCCTGGGGTTTATTAGGATTATAGTAAAAGTGCTTGAATATGAACAGCGGCGTATTAATATGAGTTAAAAGATAAAGTAGTTTACAAAAACTGACTCAACGTTTATCCCAGCAGCAAATGTTTGCACCTTACGCTCTCAAGAGTTAAAAATATTCAATTATCCCAAGTCTACACAAATAGAGAATGTAAAAGATTAATGGTCATTTTGTCTGTATGTTTGTCTGTTTTGTTTCCCCAAAATCCAGCCTGGAATTGTGGATAGAATAAATCTTTAGTTTTGGGGTCCGTGGGGCTAAAATGTCATCAAATGCTGGTCCTCCGTGGCTCAAATGCTAAAGATATTAGTGGTCCCTGGTGCCAAAAAGGTTGAAACCCCCCTGGAACTAGCTTGTACGTCCTACTACTGTAAATGTGTAATCTCCCAGAGCTTACAGGAACAGTGAGGATTTTACCGATATGGAAATATTATGAGTTCCATGGATTTGCATAGACTTTAGGGTTTATCTTGCTCCGGCACCGCCGAGCTCCTAATTTGCCTTTTCTTACCCCCCCACCCCCCTCACCCCCCCTCCTGCTCTCCAGTAATCTCTCATAAGCAGAGAATCTATAATCGCATCATTCATGTGTTAATAATGGAACTACCCAAAGCAACCTAAAGCCTGTAAGCTCCATGGATCCATCACACACACACACACACACACACACACACACACACACCACACACACACACACCACACACACACACAACACACACACACACACACACACACACACACACACACACACACACACACACACACACACACACACACACACAGCACACACACCGCTGTCCTGACATGACTTTACCATGCACAAACCTCAAAGACCCTCGGTAGTGAGCGTGCACGGTCACGTGTGTGTGTGTGTGTGTGTGTGTGTGTGTGTGTGTGTGTGTGTGTGTGTGTGTGTGTGTGCGTGCGTCCCGATGTTATTCCACATCTACATCCACCCTGACCTTCCCCACAGCCAATCTACAACATCAAGGAAATTCCAGCTAAACACACATGACCTGGAAATGTTCAGTAATAAGTCATCCAGGGAAGCAATACAGGAAGGCTACTCTGAGGTCATTAACATAATA
>CM076982.1:3217476-3222079 GCA_039105355.1 Benthosema pterotum
ATAATTACAATAATGATTTCCTGTCTGTTTGACTGTTTTGTTTGCAAAAATCCAGCCTGGAATTTTGTACAAAAGCAAAATAAGTCTTTAGTTTTAGGTCTGCTGGGCTAAAATGCCCTCATATGGTGGTCCTCTGTGGCTCAAATGCTGAATAAATAGTGGTCCCTGGTATCAAAAAGGTTGAAAACCACTGGTGTATATGGCTTCATGCAGCAGCAAAGGCGTACGTTCACCCCCAAGCCTCAAAAGACGCACACATGCTGCACACACACACACACACACACACACACACACACACACACACACACACACACACACACACACACACACACACACCACACACATGTCACACATTGTCACATTTACATTCTGCACGGTGGTGTGTGATATTTATCCCTTTCAGAACGAGAGAAACACTTTTATAGCTAATTTTTAAGCAAATATCACCAACAAATAACAGACCTACAAGCTCATAGAGTGCTGTACTGTGAGCTTGTAGATGCTTTTTTTTTTTTTACAAGTTTGTAGATCTGCTATTTTTGAAAATGTGGTGTAAATCTCTGACATGTATACTTTTTTTTTTCAGAAAGCGTTTCTGAACTCGTGAAAAAATATGTGTGACAATGATATAGCAACAAATAGAGCTCCATTTAAAAAAAAAAAATCCATCACCTTTTGCACATTTTTAAATATTAATATAACATTCCTGAACAGCTCAACCAGCCGATCTACACCAACGCGTTGTGAGCTTGTAGAATGACCGGTTAGAATATACTTAACAAATGTTTTTTCTAAATAGTAAAAAAACAAAGGCGAAGACGTTCTAGGAATAAGGCAGTTCACAGCAGTGAGGAAAACACTGAAAACAGTTTTAACTTCTTCAGAACTTGTTCCTGGGGTGTGAATGTGTTTATGCAGGTTGAGGTGAGGTTGAGGCGTGCAGCGCAGCGCAGCGCAGCGCAGCGCAGCGCAGCGCAGCGTGCTGCCGCTCCGCTGCCACCACACTATCACCGCTTGTCCTCAAATTACATTTTATCTCCGCTGTGTTGTGAATAATGGCTGCCTGTCATGAAACACAGGAGTAATTACCAACAACTAGGACTTCTGTCTCTCTCCTCTCCCTCCCTCCCCTCTCCCTCTCCCTCTCTCTCTCTCTCTCTCTCCTCTCCTCTCTCCCTCCCTCCCCTCCCTCCCCCCCCTCTCTCTCTCTCTCTCTCTCTCTCTCTCTCTCTCTCTCCTCTCCCTCTCCCTCCCTCCCTCCCTCCCCCCCCCCTCTCTCTCTCTCTCTCTCTCTCTCCCTCTCTCTCTCCCTCTCCCTCCTCCCTCCCTCCCCCCCCCCCCCCCTCTCTCTCTCTCTTCCCTCCCTCTCTCTGATTGTGTAACTTTTTTTCATTTTTCTTATCTTTCTACAGGAGCACCAGATGAAGTCGACCTGCTGCCACCATGAACTTTTGTTGAATGAAAAACTACACGTATCCAGTGTTGCCAACTGCCAAAATCCAAAATGCACTAGTGGCACCTCCAAAATGCACTAGTGGCACTTCCAAAATGCACTAGTGGCACTTCCAAAATGCACTAGTGGCACTTCCAAAATGCACTAGTGGCACCTCCAAAATGCACTAGTGGCACCTCCAAAATGCACTAGTGGCACCTCCAAAATGCACTAGTGGCACCTCCAAAATGCACTAGTGGCACCTCCAAAATGCACTAGTGGCACCTCCAAAATGCACTAGTGGCACTTCCAAAATGCACTAGTGGCACTTCCAAAATGCACTAGTGGCACCTCCAAATGCACTAGTGGCACCTCAAAAATGCACTAGTGGCACCTCCAAAATGCACTAGTGGCACCTCCAAAATGCACTAGTGGCACCTCCAAAATGCACTAGTGGCACCTCCAAAATGCACTAGTGGCACCTCCAAAATGCACTAGTGGCACCTCCAAAATGCACTAGTGGCACCTCCAAAATGCACTAGTGGCACCTCCAAAATGCACCTCCAAAATGCACTAGTGGCACCTCCAAAATGCACTAGTGGCACCTCCAAAATGCACTAGTGGCCACCTCCAAAATGCACTAGTGGCACCTCCAAAATGCATGGCACTTCCAAAATGCACTAGTGGCACTTCCAAAATGCACTAGTGGCAACCTCCAAAATGCACTAGTGGCACCTCCAAAATGCACTAGTGGCACCTCCAAAATGCACTAGTGGCACCTCCAAAATGCACTAGTGGCACCTCCAAAATGCACTAGTGGCACCTCCAAAATGCACTAGTGCACCCCAAAATGCACTAGTGGCACCTCCAAAATGCACTAGTGGCACCTCCCAAAATGCACTAGTGGCACCTCCAAAATGCACTAGTGGCACCTCCAAAATGCACTAGTGGCACCTCCAAAATGCATGGCACTTCCAAAATGCACTAGTGGCACTTCCAAAATGCACTAGTGGCACCTCCAAAATGCACTAGTGGCACCTCCAAAATGCACTAGTGGCACTTCCAAAATGCACTAGTGGCACTTCCAAAATGCACTAGTGGCACTTCCAAAATGCACTAGTGGCACTTCCAAAATGCACAGATCAAAATGACCATTAATATTCTACATTCTCTAGTTGTCTAGACTTGGGCTAATTCACATGATGAATATTTTAACTCTTGAGAGTGTAAACATGAAACCAAATGGACCCTTGCGGGTCCATTTGGCAAATAATCTGACAAATAATCGTCTAGTTGTGTTAAGATGATGAATATTTATAACCTGTGCGGGTCCATTTGGTTTCATTTTTACGCCCTCAAGGTTAACCAACTTACCTGGGGACCACCTGGAAGCCTCTCACGGACCACTGACTGGTGGTCCCCGGACCACTGGTTGAAAACCACTGACGTAGTGCATAGAAAAGCGCTATACAAATGCAAATCCATTATTACTATTATTATGACAGGAAACGTCATTCCACATAACAATGTGTATGTGACGTATGAACTCTGTTCTTTAGAGCTACCATTTTGAATTATAATCAGTAGGAAATGCTTTTAACACTCATTGACACTCATTGAGAACATTATTCTTCTCTCTCAATGCAACCACACACTAAGGTTGATTAGAGAGATTAGAGGGACACTATTGAAATGAGAAATGAACCCTGACCAGGCTGCAATGTTAGAAATAGAACAAATGAAAGCACCAGGTGTTTTTTAATTATTGTTCTGGGCCTTTATGGTTGAATGTGCCCAACAGGGGTGGATCTAGGGATGGGCATTGGGGGGGCAATGCCCCCTTAAATGCCCTGACTGCCTCACCAAACACGATGGCATGCAAAACAACCCAAGATATTTCAAATGCTTATGTTTAAAATGATGTGAAACACTAATACTGCTACTATAACTAACTACAGCTGTGTCACCACTAAACCAACAGCATTTCATCATTGAAAACAGAAAACTCTCTGAGTCAGACCTTTAGCTTTATGCATGCTGCGTGTCTGTTGCAACTTCAACAACAACTGATGTTATTATTGATGCTTTACTTGACTAATAAAAGTCCTGTAACCGAAAATGTTATGGGGGCGACTTACTAGCAATGAAGCGCACCCATGAAGCCGCACCCATAACTGCCCCCCCCCCCCCCAAAGGGAAATGTTATATCCGCCCCTGGTGCATAATTACATTCATATGACTCATTCCAGTGCAATTTAATTAAAAATGGATACATAATTACAGCACTTAAAGCTATTCAACGTCACTCATCACCGACGTCAGTGTTCAGAGGGCCACTCCATTGATGACAGGTCAATTTATATGCCAATCAAATGAGTCACCTTAATTCACATTCATATTTAAAATCATGTGAAACACTACTACTGCTACTAACTAACTACAGCTGTGTCACCACTAAACAACAGCATTTCATCATTGAAAACAGAAAACTCTCTGAGTTCAGACCTTTAGCTTTATGCATGCTGCGTGTCTGTTGTAACTTCAACAACAACTGATGTTATTATTGATGCTTTACTTGACTAATATAAGTCCTGTGACCGAAAAAAAATGGTATAGGTGCGGCTTTCATCGCCCGGGACCCAGGGAAAATCTTGCTTAGGGCTCTTAGAGAAGATGCATGCTGGGTAGTCATGGTATACTGAGGTGAGGGGGGGGGGGCAGATGCATGCTGGGTAGTCATGGGTATACGTGAGGTGAGGCCCAGATGCATGCTGGGTAGTCATGGGTATACGTGAGGTGAGGCCCAGATGCATGCTGGGTAGTCATGGGTATACGTGAGGTGAGGCCCAGATGCATGCTGGGTAGTCATGGGTATACGTGAGGTGAGGGGGGGGGGCAGATGCATGCTGGGTAGTCATGGGTATACGTGAGGTGAGGGGGGGGGGGGTGGGCTCAGATGCATGCTGGT
The DNA here is from genome assembly GCA_039105355.1 of Benthosema pterotum. NCBI lineage: Eukaryota > Metazoa > Chordata > Actinopteri > Myctophiformes > Myctophidae > Benthosema > Benthosema pterotum. Next base: position 3,221,877 of record CM076982.1, read on the forward strand.
ATCATGGGATATGTGAGGTGAGGGGGGGGCCCAGATGCATGCTGGGGAAGTCATGGGTATAATGTGAGGTGAGGGGGGGGCCCAGATGCATGCTAGGTAGTCATGGGTATACGTGAGGTGAGGGGGGGGGGGTGGGCCCAGATGCATGCTGGGTAGTCATGGTATATGTGAGGTGAGGGGGGGCCAGATGCATGCTGGGTAGT
>CM076982.1:3227579-3252579 GCA_039105355.1 Benthosema pterotum
ATCTGGAAACCACTGCTGTGAATTGAATTTGCTCACTTTGACACACCAGTATGTAGAACTAATATCTTATGGACAACTTTTTTTGTTTGTTTTTTCAACCAATGTTCATGTTTTAGATTATTAGAGAAATTAAAAGATGGGTGTTAATTGTTTTACATTCCTTGCTTTCTTTAGTCAGGGATAGGGATTTTAGCTATGCAAGGGGGCATTCCAACGTGGTCCTAAATACATATTTGTTCACAAACTTTTAAAGCGATTTCTTTTTTTCCTGATCTTCTAGTTCTAATAAACCCCAGGAAATTATAACTGTCCACCTGAAGTTGACAGGATCTAGTGAATGTGAAGGAGGCAGCACACCACACTGCACTTTACACACTCCATATCTGTGCATGCCTGACCCAGAGGCTCAATATGGCAGTTTGTCACATTCAGTAGATCATTTGTGGCCAGATGTAATTTCCTGGGGTTTATTGGGACTGTAGTAGATAATAAAATAATAATAAATTGCTTTAAAAATTTGCAAACAAATATATATTTAGGGCATTGTTTGAATGCCCTCCATTGGGGGGTATGACATCAAAGGATGCCCCCCCCCCCCCCCCTTACCAAATGGACCCGTAAGAGCTCCAGGAAAAACCTTGCCTGGGGCTCCAAATTGCTTAGAAACACCACTGAATCACTTAGCTTACATTAGAGACAGCCCCCCCCCTCTCCCCCCCCCCCCCCCCCTCTCCCCCCCCCCTCGCCCCCCCCCTCCCCCCCCCCCCCTCTCCCCCCCCCCCCCCTCTCCCCCCCCCCCCTCTCTCCCCCCCCCTGTCTCTCTCTCTCTCTCCCCCCCCTCTCTCCCCCCCCTCTCCCCCCCCCCCTCTCTCTCTCCTCTCCCCCCCCCTCTCTCCGCCCCCCCCTCTCTCCCCCCCCCTCTCTCCCCCCCCCCCCTCTCTCCCTCCCCCTCTCTCTCCCCCCCCCCCCTCTCTCTCTCCTCTCTATCTCTCCCCCCCCCTCTCTCTCCTCTCCCCCCACTCTCCCCCATCCCCTCTCACTCACTCTCTCTCTCCCCCCCTCTCACACCCCCCTCTCTCCCCCCCCCCCCCCCTCCTCTCTACTCTCTCTCTCTCTCTCTTCCCCCCCCTCTCTCTCTCTCTCTCTCTCTCCCTCTCCTCTCCCCCCCCCCCCTCTCTCTCTCTCTCTCTCCTCTCTCTCATCGTCTCCTCTCTTCTCTCTCTCTCTCTCCCCTCTCTCTCATCACTCTCTCTCTCCCCCCCCCTCTCTCTCTCTCTCTCTCTCCTCTCTCTCTCTCTCTCTCTCCCCCCCCCCCCCTCCTCTCTCTCTCTCTCTCTCTCCTCTCATCTCTCCACTCATCTCTCTCTCTCTCTCTCTCTCTCTCTCTCTCCCTCTCCTCTCTCTCTCTCTCTCTCCCATCCCCCTCTCCTCTCCTCTCTCTCTCGTCATGTCTCTCCTCTCTCTCTCTCTCCCCCCCCTCCCCCCCCCTCCCCTCTCTCTCTCTCTCTCCTCTCTCTCTCACTCGCCCTCTCCCCCCCCCTCACCCCCCCCCTCTCCCCCCCCCCCCTCTTCCCCACCCCTCTCTCACACTCTCTCTCTCTCTTCTCTCTCTCTCCCTCTCTCCTCTCTCTCTCTTCTCTCCTCTTCTCCTCCCCTCTCTCCTCTCTCTCATCTCTCATCCCTCTCTCCCCTCTCTCTCTCTCTCTCTCTCCCCCCCCCCCCCCCCCCCCCCCCCTCTCTCCTATCACATCGGTAGCGTTTAGCTTACATTAGGCTGGGTGTGACGGCAGTGTCATTTCCCAGACATTTAAACATTGGGTAAATGTTGGGATGATTCACAGATAGACCTGGTTCCCACGGCCAGCACACACCGCCTCCATTTAACCACTTAATGACCTGTCCAGTAATTCATCTCAACTCTGACAGTTACAGACCTGCAAGGGTCCATTAGGTCCCATGTTACACACTCACAGTTAAAGAACTGTCAAAATGCACCTGGAACAAATATGGCTGCCCAATATGGCCTTGTTAATGTTAGCACTAATATACTCTACTGATGCACTAATATTGTGGTCGCCATATTGGGCGGCCATATTGGATTTCATAGAAAGTTCCAATACATAAAAAATGTTTGTATTTATGTAATTGATCAACCTGTGAAGTTTCGTAGAAATATCTCTCAGTTTAATGTTTTACCTTTTTACCCCCGATTAGGGCCATTATATCTAATATCCATTTTGGACGCCATCTTGAATATCTCAGAGAGCACAAGGGGGATTCACGGGTACTTTTAGTATGTCATTCCTAAAGGTATTCTGAACATATTCTGAAAAAATCAGCTTGTTACTAATTTGTTCTGGGTGTAACCCTATTACTACTGGACTAACTAGCAGGGGCGGATTGGCCATCTGCATGGAGTACAGGGAGTTTTCCCCGTGGCCTGCACCACCTAGTGGCCTTTTTTTTTGTTTGTTTTGTTTTTTCCAGTCCAGGGCAGGCCAGGCCAGACCAAACTATGCTGTTTCTATCCTTCAAAAAAGCGCCTTCAAGTAGGAGAGTTGCCATATTCCCGTTCACTCCTGTGCGCCAGGGCACTTCCTCGCGCTGCTGGAGGCAGTGTTGCCAACTGCCAAGATCCAAAATGCACTAGAATGCGCTAGATGCTCACCTGGAACATACAGATCAAAATGACCATTAATCTTCTACATTCTCTAGTTGTGTAGACTAAGTTGGACTAATTCACATGATGAATATTTTAACCCTTGAGAGTGTAAAAATTAAACCAAATGGACCCGCAAGGGTCCATTTGGTTTCATTTTTTACGCTCTCAAAGAGTTACATCTGGTTACATCTGGTTAACCAGCTGTAACTCCAGGGTGGCCTGGCAAAGGCAAAATTGTCCTGGTGGGAAAATATGTGCCAATCCGCCCCTGCTAACTAGCTCCACGTCCCCATTTTTGGTTCCGTTTGTGTTGGGTTTTACCAAGCCCTTGTAACTGTATGTTAAAACATCACTCTCTGGTTCGTGCTGCAGTAATAATAAGGCTATAGGGAGTGTCCGTGTGTGGTGCGCGCCTGTGAGCGTGTGTCCGTGTGTGCGTTGCCATACTATTTTTGGCAGCTTTTAAACACACTACAAGGAGTTATTTTAAACAGTGATGTCATGGTTTAACTAACAGTGCGGTGCAGTAGACGGAACATGCAGAACATGTACAGTACAGGGCAGGATGGGGAGGCAATTAACATCATAGAACAGTGGTTTTCATACCAGGGCCCACTATTTATTCAGCATTTGAGCTACGGTGGACCACCATTTGAGCACATTTTAGCCCCACAGACTGCTAAACTAAAGTTTTATTTTGCTTTTGTCCACAATTCCAGGATGGATTTCGGAGAAAACAAATCAGATCAACATACAGATCAAAATGACCATTAATCTTCTACATTCTCTCGTTGTGTAGACGTTGGTGTCATTTTTACGCTCTCAAAGAGTTATATTTTGTTAACCAACTGTCCATAATTTAGCTGGGGACCCTGGGACTCTCTCAAGGACCACTGGAGGTCCCCGGACCACTGGTTGAAAACCACTGTTCTAGTTCTGAGACGTGGCGCGGGGAAGGCACCAACATTCCTGTACACATGCTGACATTCCTCAGCATGCTCTCCTGTGGCCCTGGAAAAAAAAAAAAAAAAACATGAAAAAAGTAAAAAACCCTGGCATCTTTCACATGCCATCTGAACACGTGCACGTCTGGGCTCACTCTCACACACGCACAGCTCAAAAAAACATTCACTCAACCGTTTTCACCAGACCTTTATTAGCCAATCGATCACACCTGATCACCCCCAGCGGGAACGGGATCTGGCCTGTGGTATCGTTAAAAAGAAATGAGTCCAGTGTTGCCAACTGCCAAAATCTAGTGGCACTTCCAAAATGCACTAGAATGCGCTAGATGCTTGCCTGGAAGGGAATATGACCATTAAATGACCATTAATCTTCTACATTCTCTAGTTGTGTAGACTGGGCTAATTCACATGATGAATATTTTAACTCTTGAGAGCGTAAAAATGAAACCAAATGGACCCTTACTTCTCAAAGAGTTACATCTGGTTAACCAACTATCCATCATTTAGCTTGGGGAACACTGGTTGAAAACCTACTGTGATAGAAGGAAAAATGGTGAAAAATGAGGGTTTTATCTCTGGCGCCTGTCAATCAATTCCCCCCCAACTCACCAGCCAAAAAGCACTAGATTTTCCGCCAAGAGTTTTTCACTAATTTTGGCGCTGCATGGGGGGTCTGAAAAAGCGCTACATATAGCGACAAATGCGCCAAGTTGGCAACACTGAATGGGTCCAGAATGATGGAGTGAAGTTGATCTTGTATTTTTATTATAGCCTGCTGTTAGAGAGTATGTAATAATAATAACGTAGGTTTAGTAACGACTGAAGGAGAACGGACATAAAAGGCGGTTGTTGTCGAACATAAATTATACAGCCGGTCGTTTCGAGGATTGGTTTAAAATCCCTTCCTAGCTGTGCTTTAACCGCAATATTGAAACGGCTAATAAAAACAAAGAATTCAGCTGTGTTCTTTTCTCCCAGAGCACAGCAGGCTCAGCGCCAAACCTGGAGATACTTTCTTGGGATATTTTTGGTCCTCATCTTCTCATCAAAATGTATTATTTGTCAGCGATAATGTTAGTTGTAAGCAGTGTTGCCAACCGCCAAAATCCAGAATGCACTAGTGGCACTTCCAAAATGCACTAGAATGCACTAGAGCAGTGGGTTTTCAACCATTTTCATACCAGGGCCCACTGTTTATTCTGCATTTTCGCCACGGAGGAGGACCACTGTTTGATGTTGAGTTTAGTCTCTAGGACTAATTTAGGAGAGATAACTGGCAAAATGTTGGTCAAAATAGCAATTCTTCTACATTTTCTAAATGTGTAGATTCGTGAAAATTCAGATGTTTAAATAAATATATTTTAACTCTTTTACGCTCTCAAGAGTTAAAATATATTTTGCTCTCAAGAGTTACAGATCTATAATGGTCCATTTGGTTACCAATGGTCCTTTCTAGGAACGAAGGAGGACTCTAACATAGAATGACAAATGGTGAAAAATGAGGGTTTTATCTCTGGCGTCTGTCAGCCAATTTCGCCCCAACTCACTCAGGAAAAAAGCACTACATTTTCCCCCAGGAGCTTTTCACTAATTTTGGCACTAGCGGGGTCTGGAAAAAAGCTAAATAAAGCGACAAATGTGCCAAGTTGGCAACACTGGTTATAAGCAGCTCCCTGCTAAATGTAACTACCGTAGAATACCATATAACAGCCCTTACTCAAACAACCGCCCACTGCCAAATAGCAGCCCAGGTGCCCACACCGTTTCGCTTAATAACAACCTTGTCCAAATAACCACCCTCGTCCAAATAAGCGCCCATGAGCTGTTATTTGCAAACATACGGAATTAATACTATATTATACTGTATATAGCGTATGGCGTTTGCAGACCTCATTCCTGCCTGACGCGCACCATGCCCTCAGCATCTCGCATGTCACAATGCGACAGCAGTCCTCCACCTCCCCAAAATACATGTTGAATTCTGCCATACACATCCTATGTACAGCGATTGTCTTAACTCAGACTGCATATTCTGTCAAATGTTTAGGTCTACTGTCATTCTGTGTACCTACGTGTTGCGCTTATTACGCATTGTATAAGCAACGCGTGAATCCAAGCGTCTGTCAACAGCGCATCGACTCCAATCATGCCAGTCTGAATCTGGGCCAGATCTAAGCAAGCAACGCGTTAAGTAACGCTGCCTATACTAATAAATTAAATATTAAATCAAAAAGTCAATAACTTTACCTGCATTGTATGTTTATCATACCTTTTAATTTTGCACTAAAAACATGCTCAGCGGAAACTGAAATGAAATAATGGCCCTGTGCAGGACGGTGCAAAAATAACAGCCTACTGCAAATAACAGCCCAGTACCTTATAAGGGCCCAGTGTGCCAAAGCTATAAATGTAATATATACTACTCAAAATGTGAAATAATAATATCATGTTACTGGAAAAAAATAATAGTACTGAAAGTAATTATTATGATAAAGTATATTATTTGATATTACAGTCCACTAGACAGCACTGGTTGTAAGGATAACTATTGCATGCATTGCAAGTGTATTGTAAATTCTGCTTAAAGTGTAATCTGTATGATGTATTGCAATGCTTTTACTTAAAGGTAGGGGAAGTGATTTCACTTTTGTCAGATTTAGATTTAAATGCCTAAATTGTAATTGTAAATTGTAACTGAGGCCAGTGTTGCCAACTGCCAAAATCCAAAATGCACTAGTGGCACTTCCACAATGTACTAGGATGCGCTAGATGCTCGCCTGGAACATACAGATCAAAATGACCATTAATCTTCTACATTCTCTAGTTGTGTAGACTAAGTTGGGCTAATTCACATGATGAATATTTTAACTCTTGAGGGCGTAAAAATGAAACCAAATGGACCCTTGCGGGTCCATTTGGTTTCATTTTTAGGCTCTCAAAGAGTTACATCTGGTTAACCAGCTGTCCATCATTTAACCTGGGTTGAAAACCACTATCATAGGAAGAAAATTTGTGAAAAATGAGGGTTTTATCTCTGGCGCCTGTTAATCAATTCCGCCCCAACTCACCAGTAAAAAGCACTAGATTTTCCGCCAGGAGTTTTTCACAAATTTTGGCGCTAGGGGGTCTGGAAAAAAGCTAAATATAGTGACAAATGCGCCAAGTTGGCAACACTGACTGAGTCATGGCCGGATCGCTATTTTGCAGTTTTAGTATACAGTATCATGTAGAAATCAAAATACCCAGTTGGAGTAAGCCCTTTTTTAGGTTTCTGTATTTGCCCTACTATAAAATAAATATTATCTTTGACTCAGTAGGATTACAACCTTTTTGTCATGGTGGGGCAGACAGACAATTCAGGGGGCATTGCCCCCCCCCCCCATGCCTATATGCCTAGATCCAGCCCTGAGCTAGGGACAAAGACAGGATTTTCCACTCAGTATTTTTGTGTACATCTCTCTTTAATGGTGAAGCTACAAACAAATTGAAACAAATAGAAAATAAATTAGATTAAAAAAACAGAGCCACAAACATGTTTTGATTTGTACAACAAAGCAATTCTGTCATGTTGTTCTCCAATATATACACAACAAAAATAGACCTATTTTTTAATTCTTCGTCCACTCAATTCAGTGTCAATATCTTTTGTCTCAATGTAAAAAGAGAAAGAACAAATATCCTTAATTATTTGTACTTTTTAGCTTCAATTTTGTGAGGCGTCTTAATGTGTTTTTCCTTTCTTTCTTTTCTTTCCCTACTGACATTGTGTTTGGACACGTCCTGGAAAACACACACACACACGCACGCACACACACGCATACGCATACGCACGTGCGCACACACACACGCATACGCATACGCACGTGCGCACACACACACACACACACACACGCGCACGCACATGCGCACACACACGTATGCATGGAATAGTGGAGAACTGGGCAGTTTACAACTTGCTTTAATTTTACAAATTAATTACATTGTTTTTTGGTACTTTGGTGTTTAAACATTCCTACTCTAAAGATAGATTGAATTAAAACTAAAACCCACTAAACAGCAGAGAGTTCTCCAGTTCCACACACATCATGTACATGATGACTGTATGCCATGACACCACACATTCTTCTCAAGAATGCTGAGCGAGATTACATCCCATATTAGCTGCAGCGCGTGTGTGCGTGTGTGTGTGTGTGTGTGTGTGTGTGTGTGTGTGTGTGGTGCGTGCGTGCGTGCGTGTGTGCATGCATGCACACAGAGGTGGGCGAAAAAATCGATATGCCAATATATCACAATTCTTAATGCCATGATATCAATATCGAATCACCAGGTTCAAAATAGATATTTTTATATATTTATGTAGGCCTATTCATTAATTTGTTCATGTCAGAAATGATTGAACTTTTTGTAATCTATAGGCCTATTGTTTAAACTTACTTTAACATGTTTTGTGTTTGTGAATGACTTTTATTTTAGGACCTTTGGGTCCGTTTTGTTCCATTTGGAAAAAAAAAAAATCTTGAAAATGGGTGGAATTCCCCTTTACAATGTTCTAGTATAATAAAAGCACAGTCATTTGTGGGGAAAAAATGTGATGTATCGATAAATCGAATCGCAGCATAATTAAGAATTGCAATATAAATGGATTCACAACCCTAAATATGGATATCGTATCGTATGGTGAGGTCAGTGAATCGTCCCATCCCTAATGCACATGCATTCAGGTGTCATTGTGTGACTTGGGTTGATTCTGTGCTGTTCTAAACCATTGTGTCCTGAACGCGTTTTGGTGTTTTATCTGTTGAAAAATAGCAGATCAACAAGCTCATGTCGCGCCACCGAGTGGCGCGACATGAGCTTGTTGTTCTGCTATTTTTGAAAAATTGTGAAAAATGATGCGCAAATCTAAGAATGTATTCTATTTGACACCTGATTGTACTTTCTGACAGTAAATTCTAGTTTGTGACTAGTTTCTAGTTTCTGATGCTAGATTCTGACAGATTCTAGTTTCTCTGAAAAATCCATGTTCCTGTGTCAGTGATGCTTAACATGTTTCATGCCAAAGACCCCCAGAATTATCCATATTTGGCTGCAGACCCCCATCTGAAAACATGTTGTTCTAGGGGATCCCCCAGAAGCAAAAAATTAAGTTAAAAATGTTTGCTTCCAAAATAACATTCAGAGATTTGCAGCACATTTTCACAATTTTTCAAAAATAGCAGAACAACAAGCTCATGTCGCGCCACTCGGTGGCGCGACATGAGCTTGTTGATCTGCTATTTTTCAACAGATAAAACACCAGAACGCGTTCAGGACACTAAGGTTTCAACCCCGTAATAAAACGGAGACCAGGCCGTAAGGTTTCAACCCCGTAATAAAACGGAGACCAGGCCGTACGGTTTCAACCCCGTTATAAAACAGAGACCAGGCCGTAAGGTTTCAACCCCGTTATAAAACGGAGACCAGGCCGTAAGGTTTCAAACCCCGTTATAAAACGGAGACCAGGCCGTAAGTTTTCAACCCCGTTATAAAACAGAGACCAGGCCGTAAGGTTTCAACCCCCGTAATAAAACGGAGACCAGGCCGTACGGTTTCAAACCCCGTTATAAAACAGAGACCAGGCCGTAAGGTTTCAACCCCGTAATAAAACGGAGACCAGGCCGTACGGTTTCAACCCCGTTATAAAACGGAGACCAGGCCGTAAGGTTTCAACCCCGTAATAAAACGGAGACCAGGCCGTACGGTTTCAACCCCGTTATAAAACAGAGACCAGGCCGTAAGGTTTCAACCCCGTTATAAAACGGAGACCAGGCCGTAAGGTTTCAACCCCGTAATAAAACGGAGACCAGGCCGTAAGGTTTCAACCCCGTTATAAAACGGAGACCAGGCCGTACGGTGCCGTGTACACAGACAGCTAGCAGGCTTTTTCTTTTAATTGAAAGCACCACGTCTGCCACACTATGTTAAAGGGAAACTCAACCCGTTTTCAATATTTTACAATGTCATCGATGTACCTTCAGGTGTTGTGTGGACTTGATAAAAACGTTCCCCCAATTCTGTGTTCCCAAGAAATGGAGGTCTGAAGAAAACCTCTAACATCCTGATGACATCATCAAGATGTATTTTCACCATGTTAATGGATTTCTTTAGATGCTTCTCTTTTCTGAGAGCGTACAAATGCAACCAAATGAACCTGTTAGCGTTCATTTGGTTGCATTTGTACGCTCTCAGAAAAAATGTTGAAAATGGGTGGAGTTCCCCTTTAATGCCCGAGATTTGAACTGACGTCTATTAACACTTTTGTGGCCGTTATGCGATGGAGGCTCTGAGCCATCCTGCCATGCTATGGTGCTAAGGCAACCCGTTAATTTACAGCCTGATCCTTACTCCTTACTACAACCATCATAAGACCACGTTTACATCCTTCCAGCTAAGCTATTTGTGCTAATATCAATAGGACATTTGAGTGCTGCAGTTCTTGGTCGGGTTTGAGTGTTGTGGGCATATGAACAGCACTCTACACTTTATTATATTATGAATTACCTTCACACAAATCTTCTACTGTTTTTATAAGGCCTCAGGTCTTAACAGTATCTCTGCTTAACCCGAGTTTCCCGAGTTTTTGTGGCCACTAGGGGGCGCCAAAGTATTTTTTAACTGTTAACCCGCCTTCACGTAAATCTATGTGAATTGGAATTAATCTGGGCACGGCTCAAATCCCGTATGAGATCTCTGTGAATTGGTCTTCTATATAGTGCTTATAGTAGACACGACACCTTTTATATGTTTACATCCAGCGGACAGTGTTCCCAATTAATGAACAACATTCAGTCTTTTTTCTTTTCTTTTCTTTTTGTTCTTGTCTTAAGAAAATACATTTTCTTTCTTTTTTTTACCAAAAGAGAACGCGTGGCTCGCATGGAGAGTTGTGTGTCTCTCAAACTTTCATCTACACTAGAGCCACGGCGTCATGGTGGAGGTGTAGGGAAGTGAAGCATTGTGGGTGATTGTTAACAGTTGTAGTTCTCAAAGAACATAAGCATCGGAGCTGATGGGAGGTGTAGTTTGTGCAGGAGGAGGATACAATGTTGCAGGTTTTCATTTCTGTGTCAGACACAGTTTTCGTACATGTCCAGCAAAAATACAAGAACAATTATAATTACGCACACAAAGTCAAAACATTGTGAATCCAAGAAACATAGTGTTTAACAACATCATGGAATGTAAGGTGAATTCCATGTCAGGTCTATCTCTCTCTATCTCTCGCTCTCTCTCACTCACACACACACACACACACACACACACACATACAATCACTCACACACTCACGCACTCACACGGACGGACATGCAAAAAAAGACAGATTTAAAACTCTTTGGTGTGCTCAAGCAAACCCCGAAACCCTCCAAACCGATAACGATCGCAAATCGCCGCCTTTTCTGTCTTTCGTTTTGTCAAGCTGTGATGTTGTGCTGATGATGCAGTTCCAACGAGAATTCCTCCGCGATTCTCACAATGTTAACCGTAAAGTCCGGTTGCCATTCCTTCGGTAGGCGTTCTCTTATGTGTGTGAGTGTATTCGTGTGTATCAGGGAGTTAAATACTGTGTTTTTTGTGGGGTAAATATGAGAAGTAAGACTCCAGAATGGCCATCACAACAACATAGAATAATGTCCACAGAATAAACACAGTGGCATCAAGGCAAAGCGTTCGTTTTGCTGGGTTAAACCTTTTCAGTTCATAAGTTTAAAAACACCAGCATGTTTCAGTCCGTTTTTAGAGAATGCATGTAAAAAGGCTTATAATGCGTCACTCTCAAGTGCTATTGTGTGTGTTTTTGTTTTTCTTTTCTTCCCGAAACTGATAAGAGACCCAAAGACATGAAATAAATAGAAAGGACTGTTCACCGTCTCACCGTTTGGTGCACACCCAAGATGGCCGCCACGGATGACTCTGATTTGATTGAATGATGCTCTGTGCTGGCTACGGTTTATCGTATGTGACTTTTAGCTTGTACTTTAGTTTTTGTATTTTTTCTTTTAATAATAGCTAAAGCATATCAAATGTCTTAGATGTACTGACCACATGCCAGCCTTAGTTGTACCCATCCTGTCAGCCATTTTAGTTGTAACAGACCTGTCAGCCATTTTAGTTGTACCCAACATGCCAGCCATCTTAGTTGTACCAAACCTGTCAATGACCAAGAGGGTCGTAATTACGTTGCTTCCTGACTCTAGAAGAAGGGGGCGGGTACAATATTAGGAGACCGGAAGTATGTTGGAGTCTATTCATTTCCAATGGTAGAATGAACGTGAACACAACTTATGATCCATTCCTCAACTCCATGGATACTGAACTAAATACTGGACCCGATCATCAAAAGGCGTATAATATTTACAGCATATTCATAGTAAAATGGCTTCTATTAGCTAAACAGAACAGAAGAAATTTCACTTTGTTATAAATTATTCTTTATACCACCGCCCAACTCTCGCGAGATTTGTTAGGAGTCAGGAAGAGTCTCTTTGTAATCTGCAGTTTCACATACGACAGATAGGGGGCTCTGAGAGAAACCATTACTACTTAGGAGACCATTTGTAGGCTTTGTAGTCCATGACATTTTATATAGTGGCGCCAATGGGAGTATGGCCATCTTTATAAATAGAGTATCTTTGGTTGTACCCAACATGCCAGCCATCTTAGTTGTACCAAACTTGTCGGCCATCTTGGGCGTACCAAACAGCAGACGGTGGGTCAGGAAGGTAGACAGTCTACTTCTATGTGGATGACGTGTCGCTATAGTGCAAAAAAATACAAACGTTTGCAACGTTTCTCTTAAAAAGTAAAACACGATGTAACCAAAAGAAATATTATTAACAATGGAAACAACAACAATAATAATAATAATAATTATAATATACTAAATAACAATAATAATATTAATTAGAATAGAAATAATACAAAATGGTTGTAACTTAACAAAATAGTTTGGTTCCAGCAGCTGGGCTAACTTAAATGTTTCTTTCAAGTATCTCTCTGACATGCACACTCGCATAATAACACACGCACGCACGCACGCACGCACGCACGCGCGCGCACACACACACACACACACACACACACACACACACACACACACACACACACACACACACACACACACACACACACACACGCACGCACGCACACAATTACACTTCCAAACATAACAAAAAAAGTCTTCCTTTTTTTCGTTTAACTTTGTAGAAATGTAAAATCAACAACAGGAAATTAAAAGGCGTCGTCAAAGGAACAAAAAACGTCTGAATACTGAAACAAGTTGCATAGTTTGACATTATGTTTTGTGTTGGTTCATGTCCTACCAGGGTAACTTGTTTCTCTCTCTCTCTCTCTCTCTCTCTCTCTCTCTCTCTCTCTCGCTCATTTCATCATCTCATCTCTCATTTCTCTCCCTTTGTTTTGTAACAAAAATATATTAAGACTTTTTTGTATCTCTTGTCTTCTGAAAGTGCCGTGTTGACTCTCTCTCTCTCTCTCTCTCTCTCTTTCTCCCTCACCCCCCACCCGACCCCATACCACCCCCCCCCCCCCCAGTAAAATAAAATAAAAAATAAAATAAAATAAAATAAAAAATAAAATAAAATAAAATAAAATAAAATAAAATAAAATTAGAGTGAGGTACAGGATGGACAGATGGAGACAATAAAGGGGGTGTAGGAGGGAATGCTTGTTTAGTTGGTTTAGTGTGTGTGGTGTGTGTGTGTGTGTGTGTGTGTGTGTGTGTGTGTGTGTGGTTGGAGGTGGTGTGGGGCAGCACACACAACTCTGTCTCCTTCCTGCCCTGCCGCAAGTCCAGTTATTCTGATCTTCTCTCTGTCCTCCCGTCCATCCATCCATCCATCCGTCTGTCTGTCTGTCGCCACCCCACGTCAGCCTAAAAAACCTCATGTCCAGGCGGTCACACAGGCGGCGTCAGAAGAGTTTAGGGGGACGCCAACCCCCCCACCGCAAAAAGGAGACGCAGACCAACAAGCCTGTAGTGTGTGTGTGTGTGTGTGTGTTTGGGTGGGGGCTTGTGGGTCTGCCGCTTTCCAGACAACGACAACCCCCACAAACAACAAACATCCACCGTAAACCTAAAGAAATCAGTTTGAAGAAGAAGAAGAATAAGGGGGGCAAAAAGGGAAGCAGCGGGAGGCAACCAACCAAACGTAAGAGGCGATGCCCAACACGGTGCCATGTCGTTATTCCGACCTCCCATTGTTCCGAAACTACAAGACGCAAAACCCTACCCTTCTCCAACCGTAACCCTAAGAGCCTAAAACCCCCGACCCTCAACCTAACCTCACAGACCGTGAGGTCTGTGAGGTGGTTGAGGGTCGGGCTTGGAGAAGGGTAGGGTTTTGCTACAAACATGCCTAAACCCTTCTCTAACCCTCATCCTCACCATAACCACGTCAAGCACGTCGCAGCTGATAGTGGATTTCAAGCGCATGATGTTCGGACTAATGGGAGTTCTGATTCTGTGGGACTTCGGTACAGTACTTAGATCAGTCCCCGCCCAACACCGATCCCTCCATCCCTCCCTCCATCCACCTACATCCAGACTCCTCCTTTCCTACCGCACGCCGTCCATCCATCCGCCGACTCGACTCGACCACAAACACAAAAAACTAGGAGCAGCCGCACTCCTCCACGATCATGTTGTGGATGTCCTTCTTGACGATCTTCTGCTCCTCGTTGTAGTAGAGCATGCTCATGGCGCGCAGCCGCGTGGGAACGCAGCAGCTGCGCAGCCCCTGGAAGGGGCTGTACCCCCGCATGCGGTAGTGGTTGATGACGGTGGAGTGGAAGGACAGCGTTGACCCAGTCACGCTGGCCACGTGGCTGGGACACTCCCCTTCGCAGTAGTTGGCGTGGTAACCCGGCGGCGCGATGATCCAGTCGTTCCAGCCGATGTCCTTGAAGTTGACGTAGAAGTGGCGCTTGCAGCACACGTGCACCTTTACAATACAACACAACACAATACAAGCTTTATTTATATAGCACATTTAAAAACAGCAAGAGCTAAACAAAGTGCTTTACAGAACAAAAACAGAAATGAGAAAAAGTTTGTAAACGTTAACAAGAATAAAAATATGCACAACAATAAGACATTCCAGAACACTAAGACGGTCCAGAGGCCGCTAAGCACAGTTAAAAGCCAGGGAGAAGAGATGCGTTTTCAGAAGAGACCTGAAGGCCTCAATGGATTGGGCAGTTTGAATCGGGAGGGGTAGATTATTCCAGAGTACGGGGGCTGTATTAGCGAAGGCGCGGTCCCCTGGAGACCTTTAGACAGTTGGGGGTACAGATAGTCACCCGCTTCTACCGTTATCAAGCGATAATTCCCAGTAAGCTGCTTATCAGCACCATTTTATCGATGACAGCATGTTGTCTGGAGCCTACTCACTGATAAGATGACAACTGCGATCTTATCCACTCCAACAGTCAAATCTGCTTGTGGTTAGGTTTAGGGGTAGGTTTAGAGAAGGGTGTAGCAATGTTTGTAGCAAAACCCCTAGACCCCTCCAACCATAACCACCTGACGGTCTGTGAGGTTAGGTTGAGGGTCAGGCATTTAGGATTAGGGTTACGGTCTACTGATAACGGTAGAATCCGCTGAGATAGTAGGGATTGATCACCTTGCCGTCGCACTCCAGGCCGCGGCGGTTGCGCGCTCCGCCGCTGCGATGGTCGGAGTCGCCGTCGGCGGTGGGAGGTCCCGGGCGAACCACGGCCATGAGGAAGGGGCGATGGGACTGTTCCCGCTGGCTGGCGCGGGACGAGGAGGAGGAGGAGGAGGAGGAGGAGGAGGAGGAGTTGTGGGACACGAGGATGAGCGTGGCGCCGGCCTCGGCGCACTGAGGACACGAGACACGCAGGCGCAACGTTCTGAAACACAAAGATGTTGGTATAGTTAAGTCACGACCGATAACCAGTGGAACTGAGAAGTAACTTGGTCACAGCCTCGGTTAGCTCTGGTCCGTAGCCTCACTTCTTGTTGCTGCCACTAAGTTGATGCCACGCAGTAGAGCTATGGGTGGAACATCAATGTTATATCAAAGCTCAAACTCCAACCAGCTTCAAGAACGGTTCACCTTAGATTAGAGGGATTAGAAGCCTGACACAACAGTTTGTTTGTTTTTGTAACTGTGAATGTATCAACAAATCAACATGAAAAACTTCTAATCTTGAAAATCTTTGCAAATCGTCTGCAAATTACTAAATACTGTACAGCAGCTTTTTGCAAATCTGCACTGATCTTATTAGAAAAGCTCCTATGAAATCCTCAGCACTGTGATCAGTTCCCAGAACTGAGAAGTTTAAATCAAATCTCGTACTTCTGGGGTTCATGAGGGAGGCATGGAGCAGTTTGAGCACTACTGCATTTCAGAAAGCTGTCAGGATTGGTAGAATCAACTCTTGAGGTTTTAAAGCAGTGGTTTTCAAACAGTGGTCCCTGAGAGGATTCCAGGTTGTCCCCAGCCATAAATCTGTAACTCCTGAGAGAGTGTGACATTTTACGCTAATTCAGATGTGTAGATTCTATTTAAACAAGAATCTACACAATAAGAAAATGTACTGTAGATTTGCCATGGTATCTCTCTAGATTTTTTACAAACTCATTGATTGAAATGATGAACAATTGGTTAACCACATGTAACTCTTTGAGAGTGTAAACATTACAAACACTCAAGAGTTAAAATATTCATCATGTGAATTATCCCAAGTCTACACAACTAGAGAATGTAGAAGATTAATGGTCATTTTGATCTGTATGTTAGACTGTTTTGTTTCCCAAATCCAGCCTGGAATTGTGGAGAAAAGCAAAATAAATCTTTAGTTTTGAGGTCTGTGGGGCTAAGAATGACATCAAATGGTGGTCCTCCGTGGCTCAAATGCTGAATAAATAGCGCCCCCTGGTATGAAAAAGGTTGAAACCCCCTGCTGCCCTGCCCTGCCCTGCCCTGCCCTGCCCTGCCCTGCCCTGCCCTGCCCTGCCCTGCCCTGCCCTGTCCTGCCCTGTCCTGCCCTGCCCTGCCCTGCCCTGTCCTGTCCTGTCCTGTCCTGTCCTGTCCTGTCCTGTCCATACCTCTCAGCGTCTCCTCCTCCCCTGCGTCTCTCCAACAGTCCCTGCACGGCCGGGGACACGGCGAAGGTGTGCCAGCCGCTGCGCCGCGTGTCCACCGTCTTCTCCGCCAGCAGGACCTCCTCTCCAGGGACCCCCCAGGACGAGGAGGTGGTCCCCGGGGCCTGCTGCTGGTACAGCCGGATGGACACCTTGGCTCGGCTGCGGGTGGAGCTCTTGGCCAGGCGGAGGAACAGCCAGACGTTGGCCTGTTCCACCAGCGTCAGGTGATCACCTCCACCACCTCCGTCCCTGGACAGCACGAAGTTCACCACACCCTGAGACTCACCTGCAGAGAGACAGAGGACACAGGGAGACACGACGTTAGGACACAGGAGGACACAGCATTAGGACACAGGGGGACACAACGTTAGGACACAGGAGGACACAGCATTAGGACACAGGGGGACACAACGTTAGGACACAGGGAGACACAGCATTAGGACCAGGACCAACCCAGTCTCATGAGGTTTAGGCGAATATGCACATTATGCACGGGGCCCATTACGTCCATACTCGCCTAGAATAGGCAAAAATCCGTGCATATTCGCTTTCCACTGAAAGTGACGGAGCGGCGCCGTCTCTGCTGAACATGAGCATTGTGAAGCACCACTGAGCGAGGCGCTAGCCGAGTGAATTGCCGCGCTGATTTGCGATGTGTTAGGGACAGAATAGTAAATATTATAAAATCCAAACACCCCCAACTAGACACTTCCGGTTTGTGGAAAAACACGCCCAAGTGCATATTCACAGATTTTTGCTTTAACTCACAGTGTATGCACGCAATTCGTAGGTGGCATTCCGTGGATAGTGTAGTACTATCTGTGAGGACACAGGGGGAGACATGCACCGGCCCTGTGCCATTCCACTATACCAAACTGCCATTGTTGCAACCTCCCATTGTTTTGAATTTACGAGATGCAAAACCCTACCCTTCTCCAACCATAAACCTAATCCTAACCCCCCGACCCTCAACCACCTCACAGACCGCAAACATGTTTATCAGTATACTATTAAAATATGATGCGTGGAGAAAAAAAAGTTTGGAATTACAGAAATACCCGCAGTAGAATAAAGACAACCTGCGGCCATGTTAACTGTTGGAATGGCATGGCGATGTTGCAGCAAGGCTGGGGCAGGGACCTCATGGTGAAATGTAGAAAATGGAACATCTGTGACAAAAATCAACGACATTATTTATGAATCATGTCACAGGAATCAAGGTAGATTGAGATCCAATGTGTTTTGGTGTGGAATTCTCCTTAAGTATAAAACAGCATCTAATCACAGAGACACAAGGTGAAAGGACGGCTGAGGACAGAGCTCTGAGACGCTCCTGGACAGAGACACAAGACGAAAGGACGGCTGAGGACAGAGACGCTCTGAGACGCTCCTGGACAGAGACACAAGGTGAAAGGACGGCTGAGGACAGAGCTCTGAGACGCTCCTGGACAGAGACATCTAATCACAGAGACACAAGGTTAAAGGACGGCTGAGGACAGAGCTCTGAGACGCTCCTGGACAGAGACACAAGGTGAAAGGACGGCTGAGGACAGAGCTCTGAGACGCTCCTGGACAGAGACACAAGGTGAAAGGACGGCTGAGGACAGAGCTCTGAGACGCTCCTGGACAGAGACAGACTAACGTTAAGACAGTAAATGAGGACAGACGTCATAAACACAGCACCTGGGGACCCGCAGGGGACACACACGCACAACAACATCCGGGTGTGTGCGTGTGTGTGTATGTGCGTGCATGTGTGTGTGTGTGAGAGAGAGAAAGAGAGAGAGAGAGAGAGAGAGAGAGATAAAGTACACATTTTCGCATAGGAAATTTCCCAGATAGGCTTCAATGTTATGAAATCTGTCTGTCCTCTAGGCTTTCATTATCATAACGCACACGTGTGTCTGCGTGTGTGTGTGCATACAGTACATGTGTGTGTATGTGTGTGTCAGGGTGGGATTGACCCGTAGGGGGCCAGTGGTATCACGGTATGATTAAAAGCACTGGTTTTCAACCTTTTTCATCCGAATTTTGAGCCACGGAGGAGGACCACCATTCGATGACATTTTAGCCCCAACAGACCCCAAAACTAAAGATTTATTTAGCTTTTTGGTCCACAATTCCAGGATGGATTTGGGAAATTGTTAATTGTTGGTTAACAGTCAAACATACAGATCAAAATGAGCATTAATCTTCTACATTTTTCCAACTAGACTTGGGCCAATTTTAATGAATATACACTCTTGAGAGTGTAAACATGAAACCAAAGAGTTAGATCTGGTTAACCAACTGTACCTGGTTTAGCCAAATCACGCTAAAAATGTCTGGGACGAGTTTTTTGCCACCACTGGTGTGTGCGCATGCATGCGCATGTGAGTGATGCCTTATATTGGATTGTCATGAAGGTGTGTGTGTGTGTGTGTGTGTGTGTGTGTGTGTGCGTGTGCGTGTGCGTGTGTGTGTGTGTTCCAGATGTACAGTAGAGGTTCCAGTAAAGTTATGATGTTGTCGATAATAACAGAGACGTCTCACAGACATGAGACATGTGCAGGCACAGTTCTTCTACTGTAAACACCTGGCTCTCCTCTCATTCCTGCCCTCCTGCTGTGTTCCCACTGTAATGCTTATTATCTATGGATTTGATTGACGGCAGAGCAGCTTCCATCTGCACTGCAGGAGGAGAGCCTGGAATCACAGTACCCCAAAACCACGGAAACAGTCGTGACTTCCGGTTAGTTAACAGTTTTCGTGCCGTGGAAATGAATCTACGTCACCCGTTATCATTATGATTTACAGTAACAACTGATGCCGCTGACGTTAACGCTACTTGACGTGACGTTACTTACCGGCGCCGGTTTAACACGATCCCCATGCTAACAGCAGCGACCGCAGCGACCATTGCTAGACCATAACAAGGGACGGACCAACCTGGAACCAAAAGTGTGTGTCCGTCAACTAACTTGTCCGTCGGGAAACATGGACCGAAATATGAAATATGACTTTTAGATGAAAATCGCTGGCACTGGCGACCTCCAAAAATATGAAAAAGGGCTGGCACTGAGAGAGTTAACTTCCGCCAGAAGTTGCCATCAGTCACGATGCAGTGCTCCCAAAAATGAATACCCCACGGAAACATTTTACTTTGTGCTCGCAAAATGTTTAAAAGTCGAATCTGCTTGCGGTTAGGTTAGGGTTAGAGAAGGGTTTAGGTATGTTTGTAGCAAAACCCTACCCCCCTCTAACCGTAACCCTAAGCCTAAATCCCCGATGCTCAACCACCTCACAGACCGTCAAGGTTGAGGGTCGGGCATTTAGGATTAGGGTTACGGTTGGAGGGGTCTAGGGGTTTTAGCGTACCAGTGCCCTGTTAGCTAGCCTAGCTTTCAAAAACAACAAACTGGGTCTCTGCTGATTTGCGTCATTTGTTTTTAGGCGGAAGCGCGCTCTGATTGGCTCACCAGGGTTTGTGGCGAGCCAGATCCACCTCTGATTGGGCGAAGCCAGAGTCTGTGCTTTTTTACCCTGCAAAGTCAAACAGAAATGTGTTTTCTGTTCATATCAAAGGTTCCATTGTCCAATGCCAATGACACAATTAAGTCATTAATCGTAATTAGGCGTGTTTGCTAAATACTGGTTGCGTTAATTGCGTAATGGTGACAGGTCTATTGGTTTTACATGGCGATATGGACAGAATCAATAACATGTAGGTTAGCGAGGGATGAGGTCAGTGGAAACATGGAGCTCTCTCTCTCTGTCTCTCAGGGGCGGATGTAACATTTCCCAATTCGGGGGGGGCAGGAGAAAACGGTATGGGTGCGACTTCATCGCCCGTGTCGCTTCGTGTCACGGGCGATGAAGCCGCACCCATACCATATTCAGTTCCAGGACTTTTATCAGTCAAGTAAAGCATCAATAATAACATCAGTTGTTGTTGAAGTTGCAACAGACACGCAGCATGCATAAAGCTAAAGGTCTGACTCAGAGAGTTTTCTGTTTTCAATGATGAAATGCTGTTGGTTTAGTGGTGACACAGCTGTAGTTAGTTAGTAGCAGTAGTAGTGTTTCACATCATTTGACATATAAGCACTTTATGTTGAAATATCTTGGGTTGTTTTGCATGCCATCATGTTTGGTGGGGCAGACTGGGAATTTAGGGGGGAATTGCCCCCCCCCCCGCCCATGCCTAGATCCGCCCCTGCTCTCTTCTCTCTCTCTCCTCTCTCTCTCTCTCTCTCTCAGTAATCTCTCCATTTAAACAGAACTGACAAACTGACCAAGTGACGTCTCAACAAGTCATAAAAACTGTGTCTGCTGAGTATCTTAGTGTGTGTGTGTGTGTGTGTGTGTGTGTGCGTGTGCGTGTGCGTGTGCGTGTGCGTGTGCGTGTGTGCGTGTGTGCGAGAGAGAGAGAGAGAAAGAGAGAGAAAGAGAGAGCCAAAGAGACAGTGCATTGCCATGAGGTATTTGTCTTTTCAACAAGCGTGCATGGACACACACACACACACACACACACACACACACACACACACACACACACACACACACACACACACACACACACATGGTTCATGGTGGCCTGTGCGATATGTGTTAAGTCTGCCAAGTTGTGTGGTTTCAACAGTCCTCTAAGCTCATCACGTAGAACTCTTACACTGTGCAAAACACACGTAATACCATGTGTATATCACAGGAAACTCCCACTAGACTTTACAGTAAACTCTTTACATATAGCACCTTTATCCAAGACGCTTTACATAGTTACATTCACCCATTCATTCACACACACACATTCTTACATGATGAATGTACACTGAAACCATGCAAGGCACTACCAGCACATCAGGAGCAATTAACGGTTCAGTGTCTTGCTCAAGGACACTTCTGCGCTAACTTTGGGGGAGCCCGGGTTCGAACTGGCAACCTTGCACTTACAATCTGGAGACTCTTTCCTTGAGCCAACGCTGTCCCCTGCTAAACGTTTAGTTTAAGGGCAAATCCAATGCCCACAGTTGAGCGATAACTTCTGTCCTACAGGGAATAAAGTTCTCAGTACTGGGTACTGATTTCAGTCCTGAGGATTTCGCAGGGGTCATTTAATTAGCTCAGTGCTTATTTGCAAAAGATCATTTTCAGTCTCAAGATTTTTTTTTTACTTTAATCCCTGTGTCCTAGCATAGTGTTATTCAACAGTCCACTTATTCTGAAGTGACCCTATCCTATATCCAGCATGGTAGTCAGGACTGTGACCTACTTGTGTGCAACGCTCACGTTTGCAGCTTTTGTCATCAACCTTTTTGGCACCAGGGCCCATCATTTATTCAGCATTTGAGCCACGGACCACCATTTGATGACATTTTAGCCCCACAGACCCCAAAACTAAAGATTTGTTTTGTTTTCGTCCGTAATTGCAGGCTGGATTTGGGAAACAAAACAGTCAAACATACAGATTAAAATGACAATTAATCTTCTACATTCTCTGTCTGTTTTAGAGAAACCAAAAGGACCCGCAAGGGTCCATTTGGTTTTATGTTTACGCTTACGGGGAGAACAGGTTGGACCTCTAACTCTTGATAGCGTAAAATTAAACCAAATGCACACGTATGGGTCAATTTGGAATCATGTTAGACTCGAGAATGTAAAAGAACTGTTAATTTGATCAATGTGTGACTGTTGTCTCTTATTTTAACAAAGAATCTCATCCAACCCAAGACAACAAAATATTCTTTGGTTCTGAGAGGCGAAATCTCACCAAAATGTGGTCTGCGGTTTGAATAGATAATAAATAACGGGTCTGGGTGTTGAAAACCACTGCCTGTCCCACATGGACATGATAACGGAATCCTCCTCAAACCCCCAAAAGGTGTTCTTCTCTCTCTCTCCTCCTTATGCAACATCATAAAACCCAGCAGCCAAACCTCATAAAACTGCTGAGTGACTCAGCAAAGCGTTTTCATAAACACATAAACCACAGTAAAAACAAAAAGATTCACTCCAGGAATGTGCAATCAATGTGCATCCAACCGACCAACCCAAACGGTTGGACCTGCATCCAAACAGGGGGTTCACTTGGTTACAGTTGAGTTGACCCATTGTTTCCTGTCTAGATTTCACGTTTTCACGATTTTTCAAAAATAGCAGAGATACAAGCTCATAGCGCGCCACTCGGTGGCGCGCTATGAGCTTGTAGATCTGCTATTTTTCAATAGTTAAAACATAATGCTTAGAACGCCAAAACGCGTTCAGTACACTAAGAGTTAAAGGGAGACTCCACCCATTTTCAACATTTTACTATGTCATTGATGTATCTTCAAGGTGTTGGGATGATGGAAACATTTCCCCATTCTGTGTTTCCTAGAAATGGAGGTCTGAAGAAAACCGCTAACATGGTGAAACATCTTGATGACATCAACAAGATGTATTTTCACCATGTTAATGGATTTCTTTAGGCACTTGTTTTTTTCTGAGAGCGTACAAATGGAACCAAATGAACCCGTTAGGGTTCATTTGGTTGCATTTGTACGCTCTCAGAAAAAAAAATGAAAATGGGTGGAATTCCCCTTTAATGGGCATGTGAATAAGGCAAACAATACGGAAATTACCCGTATTGTTTCCAAGATCATTGGACTCCACACCTACACCGTCATTTCTGAGGTGAAATTATAATCTGTCCACAAATGATCTAGTGAATGTGACAAACTGCCATATTGAGCCTCTGGGTCAGACATGCACAAATATGGTGTGTAAAGTGCAGTGCGGTGTGCTGACTCCTTCACATTCAGTAGATCCTGTCAACTTCCATGGCCAGTTATAATTTCCTAATTAGGACTGTAGCAGATAATTAAAAAATGCTTTTTTTTTTTTGTAAACAAACATGCATTTAGGACCATGTTGGAATGCCCCCTCCCATAGCTAAAATCCCTAAAACGAACTAAAACATGAACCATGGTTGAAAACAAAACTAAAGTCGTCATTTAAGTACACTATTGAGGAATCTGTACTTTATCCTAGTGCGTACTTCCAGTACACTTTGTGTATACGTTGTGCGAACATGAAACGGGACATTCTGCCGAGTGCAGAGAAAGAAAAGATCCCGTGAAAAATCGTGAATGCGTGCGCAAATCTATGGATATATTTTTCTTTCACGGGCGGCAAACGTTTTTAAATTAAATCTTTGCTTGTGGAGGGTCCCTCCCTGGGAAAAAACACAAATATTTTCAGATGGGGCACGGTGGGGGGTCTGCGGGCCAAACGGAGATAATTCTGGGGGTTCTTGACGTGTAAAGCACTTCATGCAGTCATATAGCATTTTATGTAAACATTACAGCGCTACGTCGAGCTGGGCAGTCCCGCCGCTCTCGTGACGTCGTCGTTGTTCCAGAAATGGATTCCCTATTCATTTTTTTCTCAAGCTTTTCGATCATCTATATCAGTGGTTTTCAACCTTTTTCATCCCAGGGCCCACCATTTATTCAGCATTTGAGCCACGGACCACCAATTGAGGATATTTTTAGCCCCACAGACCCCAAAACTAAAGATTTCCTTTGCTTCTGTCCATGACCATTAATCGTGCAGTTGTGTAGATTTGGACTAATTTGCATGATGGATATTTTAACTCTTGAGAGTGTAAAAATGAAACCAAATGGACCCGCCAGGGTCCAAAACAACTTAGCTGGGGACCACCTGGAACCCTCTCAGGGACCACTGGTGGTCCTCGGACCACCTGTTGAAGACACCTGATAAAATAGACGTAAAAAGACGCAACAGACAAAGCCAACTGGGGTCTCAACAAGCCATGACAACACACACAATATTATCATACAATATCTAATTACTAAGCGTTGGAGACTGATCATTTTGTGGGAGAGAATGTTGTCTTGGTGAGCAGATAGATCAGTGGTTTTCAACCTTTTTCATACCAGGGCCCACTATTTCTTCAGGATTTGAGCCGCGGACCACAATTTGAGGACATTTTATTCCCACAGACCCAAAAACTAAAGATTTATTTTGCTTTTATCCGCAATTCCAGGCTAAACAGTCCAACATACAGATCAAAATGACCTTCTACAGTCTACATGTGTAGACTTGGGATAATTCACATGATGAATATTTTAACTCTTGAGAGTGTAAACATGAAACCAAATGGACCCACAAGGGTCCATTTGGTTTCATGTTTATGCTCTCAAAGAGTTGCATCTGGTTAAC
>CM076982.1:3257579-3292579 GCA_039105355.1 Benthosema pterotum
AAATAACGTACCGTTCACCAATCTCACTTCGTTTCTCACAAATTAATGCTTGTCTACAAGTAAGTTGTAATTGTGAACAGCAGTGTCCAGACTATAGTGGGTGGGGGGGGGGGGGGGGGGGGGGGTAAATGGTAAATGGTAAATGGTGCATTTATATAGCGCCTTTTATCCAAGGCGCTTTACATAGATTGTGCATCACATTCACACCATTCACACACACATTCATACACTGATGGCAGTGGAAACCATGCAAGGTACCTACTAGCACATCAGGAGCAATTCGGGGTTAAGTGTCTTGCTCAGGGACACATCGACACTAACTCTGCGGGAGCCCGGGATTGAACCGCAACCTTGTGGTTACCATCCGGTTACTCTACCTCTCTACCTCTGAGCCACTGCCGCCCCCCCCGCCCCGGGGGGGGGGGCATAGACCATGTGAGACCCGTCTGTATCAGTGTTTGCCAACTTGGCACATTTGGCGTTATATTTAGCTCTTTTTCAGACCCCCCTAGCGCCAAAATTAGTGGAAAAGAGAACTCCTGGCGAAAAATCTAGTGCTTTTGTGCTGTTGAGTTGGAGTGAAATTGGTTGACAGAGACGCCAGGAATAAAACCCTCGTTTTTCACCATTTTCCTCCTATGATAGAGTCCTCCTTCCTTCCTAGAAAGGACCATTAGTAACCAAAGCGACCCTATAAATGAAACCAAATGGACCCCAAGAGTTAAATTATATTTCTATATCTGAATTACCTAATTTTCCAATCTACACATTTTAATCTACACATTTAGAAAACATAGAGAAATTGTTATTTTGACCAACATTTTGCCAGTTATCTCTCCTAAATTAGTCAGAGAGACTAAAGTCAACATCAAATGGTGGTCCTCCGTGGCTAAAATGCAGAATAAATCGTGGCCCTGGTATGAAAATGGTTGAAAAACACTGCTCTAGCGCATTCTAGTGCATTTGGATTTTGGCAGTTGGCAACACTGGTTTGTATCGAGTTTGGTGATGTTTTCGTGTGTCTGGTGGAGGGTTCTTCTCTGTCAGAGCCTTCTCCGTGCTGCGCCGCTGGTGTGGAAGTGCATACGGCTACTTGACGGCACGACAGCACCCCAACACATCCGGCTGGCCTGGAAGTCCGTTGTGTTGGGGCGCTGTCGTGTAGGGGGTGAGGAGCTTCTTTTTGTAGCTAGCATAACACGACAAACTAAACTAAACTAAATGTAAACCAAACGGGACTCTCACGGGTCCGTTTGGTTTCATCTGTGCACAGTGCACTGTCAGAGTTAAGGGGGAGTGGGAGACGTTTTGTCGTGTTGTGCTGGCTGTTCTGGCTTCACTTCTGGCTAGCCTGGTCTAGCCCTCAATGATTTTGGCCTTGGGGGGCGGGTGTCGTGGGATCCACACGGCAGAAGTGCTGCGCTCTGATTTGATCTCACTAACGTGTCGTCATCTCCGGCCCCTCCCACGCCCGTCCACTGCTGTTCTACGTCACATTATTTAGAGCGACGCCACACCCCGGAAGTTGACACTCCACTCAAGGCCACTTTCCAACGTGCGTTAGTCCAGGCTTTCCGTTTTCGCGCAAGGCGGACGAAAATGAAAGCCTGGTGTAGAGGCTACTTCTGCTGGCGTGGCGTTGCTCGCCTTCGCTTTAACGGTGGGGCTCTTCACTTTCTACACAGTGGCTGTCTGCTTTTGTGCCGGCGCCTTCGTGGCGGTGTGGCGTGGGGACGGATTCCAGGTGGTCCCCGCCAAAGTTGTTTAGCCAAATGTAGCTCCTAGAGAGTACAAAATGAAACCAAATGGACCCGCAAGGGTCCATATCGCATGATATCCATCAGCGAATTAGTCCAAATCTACAAAACTAGAAGATTAATCGTCATGGACAGAAGCAAAAGAAATCTTTAGTTTTGGGGTTGGTGTGTCTAAAAAATATCATCGATTGGTGGTCCTGGCTCAAATGCTGAATAATGGTGGGCTCTGGGATGAAAAAGGTTGAAAACCACTGAGCTAAATACTCCTTGGAATTTAAAACAGCTAGAAACTGCGTGTGTTATGTTTACAGCGACGTCCTTTCTGCCCGCCAGCTTGGGACGGAGAAACCACGTGAGCTATGAATTGCCATGAAAAGCCAATTTTATAGTATCACCATTTCCGGGCAGTGGCGTGCACAGAGAGTTTTCAAGGCAGGTGCTCAAATTTAACCATGAGGGCACTCTAGCCCTCATGGAGTTGAGTTTTGGGGGGTTAAAAACGCATAGAAAACAGCATTTCAGCATCTACAAGTACAACTATACAAACGCATTAGGCTACTGCTATATAAAATGGTTTGAAGAAAATAATGCTTCTTCTCTAGAAACTGAATTTCAAGCTCCTGTCCCTTAGAATGAAAGCAGATCCCCTTCCCTTTAAAAAACAGGCCATGACTCTTGTGGACAACAGTTCCACATATTCTGACACAAAGTGGTAGTGTTGCAAACCTACTGCACTGGACTGGACTCGAATGCCCCTCCTAGTGGAAGAGTGGTGAGTGGCACTCACCACTCTTCCACTAGGAGGGCATTTGAGCCAACTCTAGTAGCAGAGTTGCGTCATGACCCAAGGATGCTGGGAAAAAATAATTTTAAATTCATGACCTACGGTTCAAGAGTTATGGCCAAAAACGTAAAGTGGGCTGTTATAGCGCCACCATGAGGCCGACCAATGATTTTTTGGCTACCTGTTGGTGCCACCACCCACAACATGCGATTCAAATTTGGGAGGATTGGACATTGAATGATTTGTGGCACTTATTTTTGAAATAGGCCCCTCCCACTAACTTTGGAAGCCAATTATGCAAACGATACGCTTAATCAAAAATCTTGTGGTCACTTTTATCGATAGGTCCACAGAGCATGTGTGCCAATTTTTGTAAGATTTGACTAAAATATGTAGGAATAGGGGCACAAAATGTGTTTTTAAGAACATCCAAAATGGCGGAAAAACTTTAATGGCGGAAATGGGCGTGGCCTATATGGAGAGATGCATCATGACCCCAGGAATGCTGGGAAAAAGGAATTTTAAATTTACGACTTACGGTCAAGATTATGGACCAAAACGTAACTGGCTGTTTGGTGGGCTGTATAAGCGCCACCATGAGGCCGACCGATATAATTTTAAAATCAAATATTTTTAAAAAATATGTCCACCCACCTCCCCAAGTTTTGTAAACATAGCCCTTATGGTTTCAGTAAGAGGAAAAATCATTGAACTTTAGATTTTGTTTCTTTTTAAAAAGGGCATGTTGGTCCAGAGAGGGCCACTTGGGGTGCTCAAGCACCCCTTAGTGTCTTACTGTGCAACGCCCCTGTTTCCGGGTAAAAAACAGACAAGTATAGTCGATCTGTGATCTCCTGCATAGATTATCCAATGGTTGCTTACTGACATCATCAAGGTCTGTGCCTCATCAGTGAGTGACATCATCAAATCCTGCCCCCTCATTAACATAGGTTCACTGAAATGTGTATTGAAATGTGTACTGAAATGCGTACTGATATACACACATAACAAAGATTAATGATATTCAGAAAAGATTATTTGATATACAGAAAAGATTATTGAAATAGTGTTTTTAAAGGCACACTTCAATGCACATTTCAATTAATGATATTTATTTATTTATTTATTTATTTATGTATTTATTTATTATGCATTTATGCATTAAATTATTTATTTAATTATTTATTTTATTTATGTATTTATTTATTGAATTATTTATTGATTTCCATATTCATTGATTGATTTATTGATTTATTTATCTATTATCGCATACATTCATTTATTTATTTATTTATAAAATGAAGCATCATGGATTTATTTATGCATTTATATATGTATTGTAACATATATTCATTTATTTATTAATAGAATGAGGTGGCAGATTTAGCCCTCCATACTCGACCACCAAGCATGCATACACGCACGTGCACACACACACATACACACACACAACACACACAACACACACACACACACACACTCTCTGGCCCTCAAAGATCAGTTATTTCGATAAATCCGAACCATAAAGATTTTTACAGTACAGTACAGGCACAATATTTGCCTCAGATGTAGATGTTTTGGAAAGTATGGGTGCCAACATTTGACATCTCGACATTGTACACGAGTATATGTAGTATATACTCAGTATAGTACATGTAGTATATACTCAGTATAGTGCATGTAGTATACTCAGTATGTAGTATATACTCAGTATAGTACATGTAGTATATACTCAGTGTAGTACATGTACTATATACTCAGTGTAGTACATGTACTATATACTCAGTAGAGTACATGTAGTATATACTCAGTATGTAGTATATACTCAGTGTAGTACATGTAGTATATACTCAGTATGTAGTATATACTCAGTATGTAGTATATACTCAGTATAGTACATATAGTATATACTCAGTAGAGTACATGTAGTATATACTCAGGTATAGTACATGTAGTATATACTCAGTAGAACATGTACTTGGTACTTGGTTATTAAGTCAGTGCAGATGTGATGTCTGTAAACAAGCAGACATGCAGTCGGAATCTTCTTTATTAGAACTAAAGGTCTGAAGGAACAGCAGCAGCTACGGTCGGAGACTAAACCTCCAGCGCTGCAGACAAATATGCAGCCCCACTTCTCTGGGAAACACAAATATGAAACAAAAATATGCGTGAGGCCCTCTGGTTCCCAATAAACACACAGCTAGGCGGGGCAGCCATGGCGCTCCTCGCTCTCCTCTCTCCCTCTCCTACCCTCTCTCCTCCTCTCTCTCTCTCTCTCTCTCTTCCTCTCCTCCCCTCTCTCTCTCTCTCCTCTCTCTCTCTCCCCTCTCTTCTCCTCTCTCTCTCCTCTCTCTCTCCTCTCCCTCTCTCTTCTCTTCTCTCTCTCGTCCACTCTCTCTCTGTCTCTCTCTCCTCTCTCACTCATCTCTCCTCCTCTCTCTCCCCCTCCTCTCTCCACTCTCTCTCCCTCCTCCCTCTCTCTCTCTCTCTCTCTCTTCTCTCCTCCTCTTCTCCATCTCCTCTCTGTCCTCTCTCTCTCTCTGTCTCTCTCACGCTCTCTTTCTCTCTCTCTCTCTCTCTCTCTCCTCTCTCTCTCTCTCTCTGTCTCTCCCTCTCTGTCTCTGTCCTCTCCTCTCTCTGTCTCTCTCTCTCTCAGCTCCAGTCTCTCTATCTCTCTCTCCTCTCTCTCTCCTCTCTCTCTCTCTCTCTCTCTCCTCCTCTCCCCCCCTCCCCACCCCCCCCCCCCCCTCTCTCTCTCTCTCTCTCTCTCTCTCTGGAATGCCACCAAAGCGCTCCCAAACCGCTGCACGGTCTCACATGACATCTGGACACATCTGTTATCCAGGGAGACAAGTGGCTAAAAAGTAAGGGCTGGGCAAAAAAAAAAAAAAAAAATCAATATGCCAATATATCACAGGATATCAATATTGAATCACCAGGTTGAAAAATCGATTCTTTGATATTTATGTAGACCTATTCATTAATGTGTTCATGTCAGAAAGACTGACTGACTGTTATCAGGCTGCGTTGATGTGTATGACTGAACTTTTTCTTATTTATATTATTAAAATCGCTTTAAGATGTTCTAGTCGACTGAACTTGTTATGTTATATTGTTTAGAATTGTTTTGAAGGGGAATTCCACCCATTTCCAATTTTAACATTTTACTGTACCTTAGAGATGTTGTCTTTACATGAAAAAAGTCCCCCCCTCCCATTCTTTGTTTCTTAATTCTTAAAGCGCCGTTCTCGAGCTGCTCGTGGACAGCCCCGTGGAGACCCCCCCCGCCAGTCACGGACGCGGACGGCTCTATCAAACACGACGATATTAGATTTCATTCTTTAATCCAACTATTAGTCCGTGCGCATCGTCTGATGATCATCCCGTTGCTGACTTTCATTTGGACAGAATTGGGGACAACTTTTTTTTTTTTTTTCCCTTCCCATTGACATGCACATTCAAACCCAATCATTCAAACGGCTCTCCTCCGTTTGCCCCTGAAAGAAATCATTAACATGGTGAAACACAACTTGATGACATCAAGTTGTATTTGTGTTGAGTTTGTATGATTTTAGGACCTTTTTTCTCAGGGTGTACAAATGGAAGTGTACAAATGGTTCCATTTGTACACCCTCAGAGAAAATGTTGGAAATTGGTGGAATTCCCCTTTAAAATATTCTAATAGTATAATAAACCGTCAGACAGATCATCTCCACTACATGGACATGGGCAAGAGGTCTTTTGTGGCGGTTCTGGACAACTGTGGGTCCGACCGACATGACAGTGGACGTTCCTCCCCCCAGTGGGGGGAGGAACGTCAGTGGAACGCAGAACACTGTGCTGCACGGAGGCTCGCTGCATCTATAGATAGATTGTAATTCTTACTCATGATCTTTTTTGAAACACGGTGCCATTTCTGTCCTCTGGCTCAGTGGCCCTTTGGTTTGTCCGGTGTGCACCATGCTGGGAGGTGGCCTGGGGTTTGATCCCCAAAGATTCTCTGAACCAATGCCAGACTCTCTAGTCTTGTCTAGTAAATGGGCCCCAGTGCCCTGTATGCCTGGTACTCACATCAGGTTGGACTGGAGTCACTTCATAGACATACTGGCGTCATGTCCAGGGGGGTTACTTTTAATAAATCATATCCAAGGGGCTAAGGAAACAGGAGATATGCCTCAGGGCTCTGTAGGGCTGCCTTACCAGTTCTGTCAATGTTCTGTCTAAAAAAAAGTGCCCACACTTTTTTGACTTGAGAGCTACTTTCAAAATGATCAGCTCAAGATCTACACAACAAACATGTGATGATCACATTACTGAAAATCCATTTCAAGGCCCCTAGAAAGTGTCAGCTTTTAAATAGTGGTGATGGTGTTACTGACTGTTATGCAGTGTTTAGGAGTAATGCACTTAAAATGAAGAATATGCTACTACTGACGTTTGAAAGCAACAGTTACTGTATATATTTTAGGGCAGTGGTTTTCAACCTTTTTGACATCAGGCTGATTCAGGCCCACTATTTATTCAGAAAAAAAACTCTGAATAAAACAGAAACTTCTGTTTCTGTGTCAGGAGCTAGAATCTAGATTCTAATGACGGAAACTAGGATATAGAGCCCCCAAAAACTAGAATCTAGTGTCAAAAACTATAATCTAGCATCAGAAACTAGAAGCTAGCATCAGAACTACAAGCTAGCACGGGAAACTAGAAACAGGTATCGGGAACTAGAATTTGTTGCCGGAAACTAGAAACTAATGTCAGAGACTAGAAGAATCTATTGTTAGAAAGTAGAAACTAGTCAGGACAAAATGGCTTATACAAGAGTCCGCCAGCGCTGTTAATTAACACATTTTGGGTCGACTTTTCTCCTTTCCTGAAAAGTTAAAGGCATGCCGCCTTTGACTGTATCAGAGAAAGAGTCTGAAGAAAACGTTATCTTGGTCTCCTGCAGCCTAAACTGTTGAAAGCTGATTTCCCAGCGTTCACAATCGTCTGATTCATCGACGGTAACAAGACGTTGCTCTTCATGTGTCTCTGGCTTATGATTTATGACACTGGAATTCTCTTCAAATTGTGTGCACATGACACGGGCGCTGTTTACAGTCGGGCCGCGCGTCTGTCCGGGAAATGACCAATTATAATCACACACACACACACACACACACACACACACCCTGTAGGTGAGTGAAACGGGCCAGTGTCACATTCAACCACGGAGACTGAACAGTCAGTGTTGCCAACTTGACACATTTGTCGATATATTTAGCTTTTTCCAGACTCCCTAGGGCCAAAATTAGTGAAAAACTCCTGGTGGAAAATCTAGTGCTTTTTTGCTGGTGAGTTGGGGTGAAATTGGTTGACAGGCGCCAGAGATAAAACCCTAATTTTTCACCATTTTTTCTCCTATGACAGTGGTTTTCAACCAGTGGTCCCCAGGCTAAATGTTGGTTAACCAGATGTAACTCTTTGAGAGCTCTCAAGAGTTGTGGAAAAGAAAGTCTAATGCACACCTATGAGTCTTTGGGACATCTATACTTGGAAAAACCTTATCTGAGGCAAATAAAGTTTTTGCGAGTATAGACGGTGTGCAGGCCTCTATATGTACACTGGAACATTTATCCCTATGCTCTCAAGAGTTAAAATATTCATCATGCGAATTAGCCCAAGTCTACACAACTTGAGAATGTAGAAGAATATTTTGGATTTTGTCAGTTGGCAACACTGTGGACAACTCAGTCCCACATTGTCATCAACATGATAACCATTAATGTTAACCCAGTTAGGCCTGTTAACACAATTACCGCTGTTGCCGAAGGTCTTTGTCAGTCAAACATCAAACATAACAAACACGTGACGCCCAAATACCGCCATGTACTTAGATCTTCGGCAATCTTAATTTAATAGTCCAATGATATGGTTGATACGGTCCTATAAATGCTAACAGCCGTTAGCATCGCTATAGCCTCGTCTTGCTAGCTACAGCGTATATATTCCACAGATCAGAGAAGTCACGTTACATGTCTGAGCTTGAAGATCTATTTGAAATCGGAAAAGTCACAGTTTTGGACGAACTCTTGAAAGTCACACCTTTATAAAAAAAAATACTATCGATGTTATATTGGTTTTGTATGTCATATATAATTCTTATGGCTTACAAAATATAGGCTATATGTTTCATACCTTTAACTTAAAGGGGAATTCCACCCATTTTCATTTTTTTTTCTGATCCGTTTGTACGCTCTCATAAAAAACAAGTGTCTAAAGAAATCCACTAACATGGTGAAAATACATCGTGATGATGTCATCAAGATGTTTCACCATGTTAGTGGTTTTCTTCAGACCTCCATTTCTAGGAAACACAGAATGGGGGAACGTTAAATAGTTCCCCTTTAACTTAATGATCATGTATTAATTTTATTCTGTTATATGGGGATTGAAACTTTCAAGAGTTCACACGTATACAGTTTTCCATATGGGCATGTGGGTCACGATAATCAACATAATAATGTGTGTGTGTGTGTGTGTGTGTGTGTGTGTGTGTGTGTGTGTGTGTGTGTGTGTGCGTGTGCGTGTGCGTGTGTGTGCGTGGGACAAACGCTGACTGGTGTGTCTGCCTGAACTACTGCCTGATTCCCCATAAAAACAAACTACCAACTGTAAAACTACGGAAATGAAAAGCTGTGTTTTATGCAGTTTCCTGCTGTTTGGGATGTACATAACTCACTGTGTGTGTGTGTGTGTGTGTGTGTGTGTGTGTGTGTGTGCGTGTGCGTGTGCGTGTGCGTATGCGTGCGTGTGCGTGTGTGCGTTAAATGAGGGTTTGTAGCGATTAGGCTTGTGTGTGGAACCAGTGTGCATTTTGTGAGGGACACATGCAGACAGGTCAGGAACAATTTAGCCCAACAGAAGTTGGCTAGGCCACGTTGAGTGTGTGTGTGTGCACGTGCACATGTGTGTGTACATGACATGTACACAATACAGTTCGTCTTCAGGAAACGGGGAATGCACATGTTGGCTTGACATACAGTACTAACAGTCTGACAGACATTATTAGAACTGGTCACAGAAGTTCATACCCTACGTTTTAACGGCCGGGGATGCACAAGCAGCGTCGCCCGATATCAGCGACGGCGACAGTCATTACCGTAAATTGTCGCTTAGAATGGCATGCAAAATGAGTACCGTAAACGACTGTGCTGTGGTGCACTGAAAAAAAAGTATGGTGGAGGAGGAAGTGGGACGGAACTAGGAACCAAACTGTGCCGAATGGTTTCGGGTCGAGGGCAAAAAGAAGCAGCACTTGGCTCTGATTGGTTATCCCCGGCCAAACGTCGGCCGATATGGCAATTTTTTGGGGTTCAGAGTGATTCTACTAAGGAAAGTACACTGGACTATCTAAACACACGAGTCGTGTTTGTATTGGTGAGTACGTAGCAGGGGCAGATCTAGGCATGGGCATGGGGGGGCAATGCCCCCCTAAATGCCCAGTCTACGCCACCAAACATGATGGCATGCAAATTAAAGTGCTTGTACTTGAAAACACTACTACTGCTATTAACTAACTACAGCTGTGTCACCACTAAACCAACAGCATTTCATCATTGAAAACAGAAAACTCTCTGAGTCAGACCTTTAGCTTTATGCATGCTGCGTGTCTGTTGCAACTTCAACAACAACTGATGTTATTATTGATGCTTTACTAGACTAATAAAAGTCCTGTAACTGAAAATAGTATGGGTGCGGCTTCATCGCCCGTGGCGCGAAGCATCACAAGCGATGAAGTCGCACCCATACCATTTTCACCTGCCGGCCAATTGGGAAATGTTACATCTGCTCTGGTACGTACGGTATACTCACTGCAAGACAAAATGACAGGAGCAGTGGAGTTATGGACAAGTAATGACAACCAAAACCTCCTTACAAACAAACAGCAGATCTGCTGGCTCACAACAACGCATCGCAACCTGACACACACGACACATTGTGTGCTCTTTGCTAGAAAAAATCTTCCCACCATAATAGCGACGCTTCATGGGGCTCAAGTGCTTAACTGGCAACTCTAGTATGTGCATTGATTTCTTTTTATGTCCTGATACCTTGAGAACCGCTGCTGTGTACGTATATAAAGTGCCAATTAAATCCAGGGGTGCGTGCCTTCGGTGTAATAAGATGATTTACGGGCTGAGACGAGAAGCAGCCTGTTCCATAACTAAGCCACTCCATCATGAAGCCATTCACTCATTCCACCACAATCTCTCTGTCTTGAAGACACATTTTGCTCTCTCTCTCTCTCTCTCTCTCTCTCTCTCTCTCTCTCTCTCTCTCTCTCTCTCTCTCGCTCGCTTGTTCTTTGAAAGAAAACGCCAAGAAAAGACGACAAGGGATTGACAAACGTCTTCCAGTCATGGTCGCAGCGCTACAGCCCCGCCACGCTGGGTAAATGTTAGCAAGTTTCCCACACCGTTTATTATGGGGCCGTCTCTCATCGCCGGTGCAACGTAATGGGAGACACGTGGAGGGTTTGGGGTCTTTGGGAGACATTGGATATGGTTTAATTCCTCGCGCCTGTGTCTGATAAAACGAAACAAAAAAAAAAAAACGGGACGCGGCCCCCGAAGTACCAAGATGTCACAAAGGAAGCTCACATGGGTCTGGGGGGTGTACACGGGGACGTGACTGTACAGTAACGCTGCATAACCGGCAGGAAATTCAATTAACGTCTCTCTCTCTCTCTCTGTGTCTCTCTGTCTCTCTCTCTCTCTCTCTCTGTCTCTGTCTCTCTCTCTCTCTCTCTCTCTCTCTCTCTCTCTCGTACTGGTACACGGTACACAATGCCGACCGTCTCCACTTCTCTAAGTGAGATTTACGAGCGCGTGTTTGACGGTCGGCGAGATGGAATTTGATCTGAAGATAATTGCATTTTATATTTTTTTATGAATGAGGCCCCCGGGCCCTGCCTGCCTGCCTGCCTGCCTGCCTGCCTGCCTGCCTGCCTGCCTGCCTGTCTGCCTGCCTGCCTGCCTGCCTGCCTGCCTGCCTGCCTGCCTGTCTGCCTGCCTGCCTGTCTGCCCGCCTGCCTGCCTGCCTGCCTGCCTGCCTGCCTGCCTGCCTGCCTGTCTGCCTGCCCGCCTGCCTGCCTGCCTGTCTGCCTGCCTGCCTGCCTGCCTGCCTGCCTGCCTGCCTGCCTGTCTGTCTGTCTGTCTGTCTGTCTGTCTGTCTGTCTGTCTGTCTGCCTGTCTGTCTGTCTGTCTGTCTGTCTGTCTGTCTGCCTGCCTGCCTGCCTGCCTGCCTGCCTGTTGCTGCTGGGAGGAATTAACTAGTTTGCTGTTGTTGTAGACCACATATGTCAAACTCAAGGCCCGGGGGCCAAAATCAGGCCCATGAATTAATTATCTTCAGGCCCGTACAGTACTGTGGGATGATATTGAATTAGTATTAGAACACGGTGCCCTCTGGTTATATTCTGCACGCATGGTGGTTAGAAATGAATGCACTTCGTTGTTTAACTCTCTCGACTGAATTGATTTACGTAGTACTCGATTTTTACTTTGAAAGCGGTGCTTGTTGAGAGGATCACAGGGCAGGAAACTGAGCTTTAATAATCTAATTTTAGTTTTTTGATGCGTTTATCTGTATATTAAGGCTCATTGATTAAGGAAAATGACTTGTTTGCTGTTTGCCTGTGAAGTCCTAGCGTATTGAAACACAAACCTCCACTTGTACCATTTTTTTCTCTTTGGACCAGCTGTGTATTTGAGTGTGAGATCCAGGGGCGGATGTAACATTCAACCCAAGTGTGAGTGTGTGTGTGTGTGTGTGGGGGGGGGTGTTATTAGGCAAGTAAAGCATCAATAATACAGTTGTTGTTGAAGTTGCAACAGTTTCATTTTCATTTTACTTTCTTTTAGTTTTTTTTTTTTTTTAAGTACCTCAATTACACCCACAGACAACCGGAACTTTGGGGGGATTTTCGGTGTGTTCTGTGGGCTTTGAAGAGCCTCAACAGTGACTGCCTGCAAATTGTACTGCCATATATGGAGATTTGTGGAGTCTTAAAGGAGAATTCTACCCCACCAGGTTTTGCTATACTTTTATTTGCATTGGATTTATTTCCCAAATAAGTCTATATAAGCCCATATGTCTAAAAGTTAAAGTGTGAGTGTCGACACACTATTGACATGGTGGAGAGAGAATATACTGTATATAGCAATCGTTACGTTTTGGAGTGATGGGTGAAAGGTCAAATAAAGGTCAGAAATCCTTCTTGGGTGGAATTTTTCTTTAAGCTCTACTTAACACTAAAAGCATCTTGACCCTTTTGGTGTGGTTTTTGGTCATTTGAATTCCAGGCGTTGAATCACAGCAGCAAACTGACCATAATCTGACCGCAGGGACAACAAGCGTCTGGATGTGTGATTATAGCTGTGATTAGGGTTTTATACATCACTCTGAGTCCAGGGAGGAAAATCACTGACACTTGTTGGAGCCAGAAAACAAAAAACACACACAGAGACCTTAAAGATCGTTTACTGCACTTTTTTTTCATACCAGGGCCCACCATTTATTTATTCACCATTTGATGACATTTTACCCCACAGACCCCAAAACTAAAGATTTCTTTTTGCTTTTGTCCACAATCTCAGGCAGGACTTGGGGAAACAAAAACAGTCCAACATACAGATCAAAATGACCATTAATCTTCTACATTCTCTAGTTGTGTAGACTTGGGATAATTCACATGATGAATATTTTAGCTCTTAAAGAGTTACATCAGGTTAACCAACTTTCCATCATTTAGCCTGGGGACCACCTGGAACCCTCTCAAGGACCACTAGTGGTCTGCGGACCGCCGGTTGAAAACCACTGGATCATCTGTTGTAAAAACCAACAGATGATAGGAGTATAAAGGGATGCATTGTGGGATCTACGATAAAGTCAAGTTTATAGAAAATAAACTCCTGCGTTTGTTGAAGTTTTTGAGTCAGACAGTCGTACCAGTCAGACATAAAATAAAC
The DNA here is from genome assembly GCA_039105355.1 of Benthosema pterotum. NCBI lineage: Eukaryota > Metazoa > Chordata > Actinopteri > Myctophiformes > Myctophidae > Benthosema > Benthosema pterotum. Next base: position 3,271,136 of record CM076982.1, read on the forward strand.
CTATGAGACACAAGAGACAGACAGACAGACAGACAGACAGACAGACAGACAGACAGACAGACAGACAGACAGACAGACAGACAGACAGACAGACAGACAAGAGTTGTACTGATAGACTGGCTGATCGTGCTGAGTCATGCCTAATGAAAATGCGTGTCTATGCACTAGCACGCACTAGTGCATAGACACACACACACACACACACACACACACACACACACACACACACACACACACACACACTACACTTTCTATTCTCTATATCAGGGGTTTTCAACAGGTGGTCCGGGGACCACCAGTGATCCCTGAGAAGGTTCCAGGTGTTCCACAGGCTAAATGATGGAAAGTTGGTTAACCAGATGTAACTCTTTGAGAGCGTAAACAGATGTTTACACTCTCAAGAGTTAAAATATTCATCATGTGAATCAGCCCAAGTCTACACAACTAGAGAATGTAGAAGATTAATGGTCATTTTGATCTGTATGTTGGACTGTTTTGTTTTCTCCGAAATCCAGCCTGGAATTGTGGAGAAAAGCAAAATAAATCTTTAGTTTTGAGGTCTGTGGGGCTAAAATGTAATGAAATGGTGGTCCGTGGCTCAAATTCTGACTAAATAGTGGTCCCTGGTTTGAAAACCCCTGCTCTGTATAAGAATGTCAGGGTGCATTCCTTTGCATCCTGTGTCCACTAGAGGGCACTGACAGACCCACAGCCTGCTGCTGCATCACAGCATCAACAGGCTCTGTCCAAACTGACAAACACAAGCCAGCAGAGCGCAGCGCGCTGCTCACAGCGCACAGAGTGCAGTGCGCAGAGCGCAGCACGCTGCGCGCCCACCGTGAGGTGCAGTCATGGAGCAACTCTGCCTGTTAGCCCATTATCTGCTACAATTGGCAATCAAAATGATTTATACTGGTTATATACAACTTTGAAGTGAAGTGTACATCACTTGTGTTGCCTAGAGAATGGTAGAGCCCTGTAGAGGGGATGTGTGGGACATCAATCCTCCGTTGTTATGCAGGAATTATACAGTATATATATATGGCCTCGACAGCAACCTGCCCACTGCACCAGCACATCAGAGACACGTTCTAACTACCTGTCCACTGCACCAGCACATCAGAGACACGTTCTAACTACCTGCCCACTGCACCAGCACATCAGAGACAGGTCCTAACTACCTGCCCACTGCACCAGCACATCAGAGACAGGTCCTAACTACCTGCCCACTGCACCAACACATCAGAGATATTCTAACTACCTGCCCACTGCACCAACACATCAGAGACAGGTCCTAACTACCTGCCCACTGCACCAGCACATCAGAGACAGGTCCTAACTACCTGCCCACTGCACCAGCACATCAGAGACAGGTCCTAACTACCTGCCCACTGCACCAACACATCAGAGACAGGTCCTAACTACCTGCCCACTGCACCAGCACATCAGAGACACGTTCTAACTACCTGCCCACTGCACCAGCACATCAGAGACAGGTCCTAACTACCTGCCCACTGCACCAGCACATTAGACCAATTCTGTACACACATATTAGAGACGCAATCTAACTACCTGCCAACTGTTGTACTATGTTGATGAATTTAATACACAGTAGTACATTGGGTCCCTTTGGTCTTACTGTGCTATTGACCAACATATTGAAATGACTGATGAGCTGAACATTATCCAGTCATTAGTCATCAGGAGAGTCAATACCAGTGAGCGGGAGGAGAGACGTGTGTGTGTGTTTTCAATGTGTTTTTGGAGATAGTTTGAAGGGTGACACACACACACACACACACACACACACACACACACACACCCCCACACACACACACACACACACACACACACACACACACACAGAGTCATGAATTGATAAGGAGGTGTTGCAGGGTTTAGGATCTGTCAGTGTGAGTGACTCTTACAGATGCTCATTGAACAAATCCTCTGCTCTTGCGCGCACACACACACACGCACACGCACATCTGCAGCCTGCAGCATACAGCTCTTGAGCAAGCAAGCAGTTCTTTTTTTCTGTCTTTTCTCACACAATCTCTCACACTTTCAGTGCATATGCTACACACACACACGCTATGAGTGAGCAGACACACACACACACACACACACACACACACACACACACACACACACACACACACACACACAGAATGACAAGGTCCCCAGTTCGATCCTGGACTTCCCCAGGGTAAGAGACAGACACTGACATCTTAATTGCCCCCGACGTGCAGGACGGTGCCTTGCACCTCTCTGATGGAGCTGTTGCCCCTGAGACCCCACTACGGACAACTGGTAGAAGATGAATGGATGAATGGATGGATACATGCACCGTTGTACTGTATATACTGTACATTGCTGCTGAGCTTACAGCCTCGACCAATATGCACTTCTTTGTTGTGTGTTAACTGTAGACTATACTCACTGGTCTAAAGCAGGGGTTTTCAACCAGTGGTCCTTGAGAGGGTTCCAGGTGGTCCCCAGGCTAAATGGTCGAAAGTTGGTTAACCAGATGTAACTCTTTTAAGAGTGTAAACATGAAACCAAATGGACCATTATTCACCATCTTAATTAACCCAAGTCTACACAAATAGAGAAGGTAGAAGATTAATGGTCATTTTGATCTGTATGTTGGGCTGTTTGGTTTCCCAAATCCAGCCTGGAATTGTGTACAAAAGCAAAATAAATCTTTAGTTTTTGGGGTATGCGGTGCAAAAATGTCATCAATGGTGGTCCTCCGTGGCTCAAATACTGAATAAATAGTGGACCCTGGTATGAAAAAGGTTGAAAACTAAAGTATCCACTCAATCAGTCGTCAGAGTTTGGTCCCACAAGTAGTTCAACACACACGCACGCACGCGCAGGCACGCACGCGCGCACGCACACACACACACACACACACACACACACACACAAGATATTTCAAATTAAAGTGCACAATGATGTGAAACACTATACTGCTACTAACTAACTACAGCTGTGTCACCACTAAACCAACAGCTTTTCATCATTGAAAACAGAAAACTCTGAGTCAGACCTTTAGCTTTATGCATGCTGCGTGTCTGTTGCAACTTCAACAACAACTGATGTTATTATTGATGCTTTACTTGACTAATAAAAGTCCTGTATAACTGAAAATTGTATGGGTGCGCCATATACCATTTTCTCCTTCCCCCCAAATTGGGAAATTTCCCATCCGCCCCTTAACACACACACACACACACAGCAGGCACCACGCGTGGCGGCGTGTCGTGTCCTCAGACAGACTCTCACTACCACTCACTCACCGGCCTCTGCGAACGTGATGATCTCGGTGGAGTCCTGGAACTCTCCTCCGGCCGCGTCACCTCCTCCACCTCCTCTCCTCCCTCCACCTCCTCCCCGCCGCCTCCTCTCCTCCTCCGCCCGCGCCGAGGCCGTCTGCTCCTCGCCGTCCTCCTCGCCGTAGATGTGCACGGAGCCGTCGTCGGCCACGCGGCCCACGTGCAGCTTGCGCAGAGCGTTGAGCAGCGCGGCGCGCGGCACGGGCCGCGTGACGTTGGGCCGCGCGCGGAGGTGCAGCGCGTTGAGGATGTGTCGCTTCACCGCCTCCACCACCTCCACCTCTTCCTGGTCCTGCTCCGCCTGCAGCCCGTTCATACTGCTGTCCTCCTCACCCTCACCCTGCCCACCGGAGCTCCGTCTGCTCCGCTGCTGCTGCGACCTCTCCCTCTCCGCCTCCCGGCTGCGCCTCATGCGCGCCAGGGCGCACGACGCGCACTCCCCGATGTGAGACGACGAGGAGTCTCCTTCCAGATCCAAGTCCAGATCCTCATCCTCCTCCTCCTCGGCTGCTGTTCTCTGATGATGCTGCTGCTGCGTTGTTGTTTGGTGCTGGTGCTGGTGGTGAGGGGATCCTTCCAACGAAGGAGCCGAGGAGAGGCTGTCGTTAGTCGGGGAGGACGAGTGGAACGAGCCGCCGCCGCTCTGGATCATCAGCAGGAGGCAGAGAACGAGAAGAAGCGACGACCAGCCGAGGAAGAGGAGAGGTAGTCTGTGGAGCGACATGTCTGTCAGCCTGGGACCCGGACCCGCAGCAAGTGGTCTAGATCTGAAGGAAGTTTGGACTCTTGGACCTGTTGGTGTTGTTGGTGTTGATGAGATGATGCTGGAAGAGACAAAGGAGAGAATGAAGAAGACACTCTGTGAGGTTCATTCACAGAGCCATGGATGGACGGATCATGGAAAGTAAAACACTAGGCTAATCGTTGACAAAGATGTGATCAGAGATGTAAAGTTGTTGAAGAGATGGACGGACCCCCACCATGGAGCTACAGGGTCTCCTGTTCAGGTTGGTGGTCCACCACGACATAAAAAAAAACACAAGTTGTCTTGTCTTTTTCCTTTCTCTTGTTGTTTTTTTAAGAGTCGAGATTTCACGTTAGATAAATAAAATGTAACTAAATGTGCAGCCGTTCCTCTCTACGGCTTCCTCCCGTTAAAGTTAAAGCAGTCCACCTGCAAGAAGCTGATAGAGGAACAAGTTTATAAAACAAAAGAAACCATGCACTCGCACAAAAAAGAGGGAAAATGTATAAAGTCCACAGACAGCAGTACGCGTGATGAATCTGATGATGAGAAGAATAATAATCCTTGGTGTATAGATGGATATTATGACACCAGAAAACACCCCGCAAAAAAATAAAGAGCGAAAGGAATAGATAACGGTCTGAACTCCTCGGGAAAGAAGAAGTCTTCCCTCTCTCTTTGGAGAGAGACTGTCCGTTAGAATGTCCTGCTACTGAATGAATGTATGTATGCTGCTCCCTCCGCGATCTGCAGGAGGGAGAGAGAGAGAGAGACAGAGAGAGACAGAAAGAGAGAGTGTGTGTGCGTGCGTATGCGTGCGTGCGCGCGCGTAATTACGCGCGGCGCGTGCGTCTTTCTCTCCGTTACCTTCTCCTCCTGGTGTGTGCGTCCAGATAGCAGATCTCTAGTTGTGTTGCAGACTTTCCTACACACTGTAGTGTTGTTGCCTCTCTCTCTCTCTCTCTCTCTCTTTGCTCCACCAGTTGAGTGTGTTTTTATATTATAGTAGTGGGCTGGACTCTCTGTCTCTTCTCTTCTCTTTTCACGTATGTTCTTCTCTCTGCCTCTTCTCTCTTCTCCTCTATCCCCGAGCAGTCTTACCATAATTATACCTTCTACCCTCCTCCCTCTCTCTCTCTCTCTCTCTCTCTCTCTCTCTCTCTCTCTCTCTCTCTCTCTCTCTCTCTCTCTCTCTCTCTCTCTCTCTCTCTCTCTCTCTCTCTCTCAGTCCCCTCCCCTCTCCTCTGTGACTCATAGCAGCTCCGACTCAGCTCCAACTTTTTACTCTCTCTCTCAGAGAGCATTATGTGGGGAAATACTTAGGTGTCAAAGATTCATTCGCGGCTCTCTCTCTCTCTCTCTCTCTCTGTGTGTGTGTGTGTGTGTGTGTGTGTGTGTGTGTGTGTGTGTGTGTGTGTGTGTGTGTGTGTGTGTGTGTGTGTGTGTGTGTGTGTGTGTGTGTGTGTGTGTGTGTGTGTGTGTGTGTGCATGCCTCAGGCTACTGAAATCCCTTCGCTTTCTCTCGTAGACACAAGATGACATCATGTTTAATTGAACTGTTCCGGTGTTACTACTGGTTCATATGGGGACTGTCTGTCTGTCTGTCTGTCTGTCTGTCTGTCTGTCTGTCTGTCTGTCTGTCTGTCTGTCTGTCTGTCTGTCTGGGCCTGGCACCCCATAGAGTGGAAAAGGGACATGAAACTCCTCAAATCAATATCAGTGTGCAATGTCCATATGTGAAAGCACACACACACACACACACACACACACACACACACACACACACACACACACACACACACACACACACACACACACACACACACACACACACACACACGTGTGTGGTCATCACTACCGCATCATCATCATCATCATCTCTGCCCACCTGTAAATGTCGGTTGAATCACTTGGTTTCTTTTTTCCTTACATGGTCTGTCAGTAGATTAAACTGTACAGAGTAGAGCCCGACCGATATTTTTGGGGCCGATGCCGATACCGATTTAAAAAAAAAAAAAAAAAAAACTACACCGATGTTACCAATGTTTTGGACCGATGTTTAATAATGAATTAAAAGAATGAAAAATACATTTAAAAACTTTTAAACTTCAATTTTATTTTCTCTTTCAAGTATAGACAATAGAATACGACACTGACATCATTTACTTTTGTGAAATAATTCCATTTTCTGTCTTTCTTTTTCTGTTCATACATCAGCCGATATATCAGCCATCATTTTACTGTACCTGTCACATGACATGTCATAGTATAGGACAGGGGTTTTCAACCAGTGGTCCGGGGACCACCAGTGGTCCCTGAGAGGGTTCCAGGTGGTCCTCAGCTAAGTTGGTTAACCAGATGTAACTCTTGAGAATGTAAAAATGAAACCAAATGGACCCTTGCGGGTCCATTTGGTTTCATTTTTACACTCTCAAAAGTTAAAATATTCACCATCTGAATTAACCATTTTGGAATGTATGTTTTGCTTGTTTTGTTTCCCAAATGCAGGCTGGATTTGTGGACAATAGCAAAGTAAATCTTTAGATTTGGGGCCTGTGGGGCTAAAATATCCTCAAATGGTGGTCCGTGGCTCAAATCCTGAATAAATGGTGGTCCTTGAGATGAAAAAGGTTGAAAACCCCTGGTATAGGACAGCTATGGAACGTTCCATGATTACCCAGCATTGCAACGTAAAACGTAGATGTATGCACTGCTCTGTTTGTTATGACAATGGCGCCCCCTACTGGTGAAATAATGGACTATAAATCAAACTGGATGAACTATTAGGTGGAAACAATACGTAGTTGTTTGATGCATTTCATTACTTCTACTGCAGAGCGATCTTGTGAGTGACGTCATCACTATGACAGGTCATGTGACAGCCACAGTAAAATGGCGCCCCCCATGGGAGAAACCTGTTAACTATTTTTAAACTAAAGAGCTTATTCTATGTGTTCAACTTTGAGTTATAGAAAGTATAATGTATTTATCCATATTTGTCTCATTAGCCATGGTTCCTTTTAAAAAAATCCAAACCAAAAAATCCAAAAAGACAAACACCGCTTAAAACATTATACTTTCCCTATATAATTAAAATAAACAAATGAAAACACCAATGGCATCTCATTTCTTTCATAAATAGAGAACATTTCACTCAACAGGAACTGCTCCTGGCGCAGGATGATGATGTCACATGTGGTCTAGCTCTATAGAATATATGGAATGCACATGCTCATGTGACATCATCATCCTGCGACCGGAGCACCTCCTAGTGAGTGAAAGTTTCTCTATTTATGAAAGAAATAAAGTATTGAAGGTGTTTTTATCTGCATGTTTTAGTTATAGAAGGCAGGTATGGTGTTTTAAGGCATATTTGTCTCATCAGCCAGGGTTCCTTTTAAGACTTGAACCATGTTGCTTGCCAGAGAGAACCTGTGGGATTTGTAGGATATTATTGTAAGACTTGGAAGGTTTTCCGAGAGGCCCTAACTAAGGTTCCTAAAGTCAACAGATGATCACAACCGGTGAAGATCCGTGCCACCCTGTCCTGGACGTAGGAGTCTTCATTCATGTGCGGTGACATCACCACCGGAACGCCCAGCCAATCTGTGTATGTCTGTATCGTATCGGCATCAACAGGGCCATGACGCTGGATTCAAACCCACAACCTCTACTCTGCGTTGCATGGTGGTGGTGGTGGTGGTGTGGTGGGCAGGGAATTCACCGCTGAGCCATCGCGCCCACAACCTGTGATACAAGACAGTAACACTCTCTCTGTGTGTCTCTCTCTCTGCTTCTCTCAGGGGCGGATGTAACATTTCCCAATTGGGGGGGCAGGAGAAAATGGCACAGGTTATTTTCGGTTACAGGACTTTTATTAGTCAAGTAAAGCATCAATAATAACATCAGTTGTTGTTGAAGTTGCAACAGACACGCAGCATGCATAAAGCTAAAGGTCTGACTCAGAGAGTTTTCTGTTTTCAATGATGAAATGCTGTTGGTTTAGTGGTGACACAGCTGTAGTTAGTTAGTAGCAGTAGTAGTGTTTCACATCATTTTAAATACAAGCACTTTAACTTGAAATATCTTGGGTTGTTTTGCATGGCATCGTGCTTGTTGGTGGGGCAGTCAGGGCATTTAGGGGGGCACTGCCCCCCCCCCCCCCCCATATGCCTCGATCCGCCCCTGATTCTCGCCCAGCCATGCTGTGTTTTCGTTGAGTGGGCGTAGCGGAGAAACCCAGACAGGCAGCAACATAAAAAGCTGTCATTGAAAACAAACACACACACACACACACACACATACTTGTTTTTGCTACATGGTGGGGACGCATGACTGTATCCTCCCATGTGGGGACACCCCTTTCTAGACATGCTACAGCCCTGAAAAAAATCAGGTATGACCAGAAAAAAATCAGGAACAAGAATATAACGTTCAATTAGCAAAATTCAATACTTTTTTTCCCCAGATCCGTCTGGGTCCTCCCATGTGGGGACGTCATATATTACTATCTTCGTGGGGACACACTGTCAGATACGTCTTCCTGGGGACACCATAACACACTTTCAGATTATAGACTTCCTGGGGACACCATAACACACTTTCAGATATTACCATCTGTGTGGGGACACAATTGTAAATGCAGTATACATTACATGCATACACTACATGCAATGTACCGACCTACTCATTGGGAGGAATTAAGGATTCAGTGTCATGCTCAAGGACACTTTGACCTCAACTCTGGTGGAAACAGCTGATATTCTCTGTAGATTGGGGATCTACAGACCCTATCCAACTCTGAACCCTCACTGAAAGCCATTCAAAGGTATCTTGGTGCAAAACAGCATGTAGGAGTGTGGAAGAGAAGCTGAAGATGTTCGGACCTTCTTTGAAAAAATTACAACCAATAGCTTTCTTCACTAATGTGTTCTGATAGGTGTATAGAATCACCTCTCAATTAGTGCAAGCCCAAATCTCTGGAGAGCCAATCAAGATTATGGAGTACAAAATCCCCTTGTGGGGCTAGACGCCCCACAACGGGATTTTCAGGGGTGCAGAATCCATTCCAAACCTCATTTTTGGAGTAAAAAATGTCCCACTGGCCATGCAACATTGGTATATGGGTTATTAAGCCGTAATGTAGTCCATATAGAATAGTGTAAACTAGAGGAATATTGTATTGGTGAATTGCTTCTATTAAATATATTAAGACAAGAGTGTACACCGACTGTGCCCAAGCTCAGTGGGATAGACTGTCTGCATTTGGGAACTTAAGGAGCACCGAGGGCATGGGTGGAAAAATAAGGGGAAAATGAAAAGATAAAAATTAACTTTTGAGTAAAGACCAAGTCATTTTCCATAAGAACATAAATTATTACATACTTTTAAACTAAGAAATGTGCAGTATTGATGTAACCTGGTGTCAGTCATACACAGCCTTGATGAAACCTGGTGTCAGTTTGGGCAATAACCAAGTCTATTATAAAACTATTAACTGTAATACAAGTATAACTGCTGAGCCAGTCAACATATGTAATCCTTTCTTTTATTGGCATGTTGCTGCTACTCATTTTAGAAACCAAGTATTACTTTGCATCAACAAGGACAGTGTTTAATAGTCACTAATCACATCCAACAACTCGGCCTGTTTAACTTGTTCAATTGCTGCGCCTTGTAAAATACCAGAATGCTTAAATTGTTTTAAAGGATTCAACTTTAGCCTATATTTGTAGTTTGAAACCAGCATGAACTCACCTATTAACAGAAGCAGAATTTTCCTATTAAACAGATCTCAACAATTGCAAAGCTTGGTGCAGTTTATCAGTAGACATGAGCTTCATACATAATATATTGCAAGTTGATGTCTTGCATGGTTTCCTCCAGCATTGGTGCATAAATGGGTGAATGCAATACAAAATCTACGTAGATAGTCTTACATAAAGGCGCAAATGCACCATTTATGCATTCTTCTTTGCATTGTGCTCTATTTATGACCCTTTGAATTATGGACTGTACAGTCCTATGGTCAATTCTGCTGGCAACATATTATGTTATATGCTGCACATTGGAATGGATTCAGTTAACAAATTATGTTTTAACCTTTCATTTTCGCCTTATTTTTCTCCCATGCCCTCATGCTCCTTTAGTTCCCAAATGCAGACAGTCACTTCTGTAAAGACTGAAGCACCAAATCATATTGGAGGTGAAAGGAACCTGTCGTTATTGACAGAGTGAGCACAAGTTAAGCAATCAGTGTGTGGTCGGTTGTTTCAATTAGGAAAATAGGCCGGATCATAAAAAGGACAATATACACAAATGGACATGAAAAGACAGACTCAAAGTTGAATGCATTAATGCCAAATAGAAAACAGCAGATACTTAACTTATGTAAAGTATTGGTAACGCATATATTGGGTGTAATGTTTGGGATTAGAATTTAAGTCAAGAAAATGGATTGTAATATTATAGTAACTAGAGCGATGCAATTTGCAATTGTAAAGTGATCCTGGGACTTTGTTAAAGGGCGCCTAAAAAGGTTATTCTAGAGGAAGAGGAATTTTGATGTAATGGTGACACTGCACCACTGGTTTAGGCGTAATGGTAATGGTGATGTAAAGTAGCATGCCGAAACAAGTTTACTCTTGGAGAACTAATACTAATAAAAAACCAATACTAATAAATAGTGGGATGTGCCAACCCCCACGACAATCACTATACAGAGAAAACTGGTCAAATCATATTTTAAAAAAGGCCTTTTTTCCCCAGCACTGAATCTCACTCCAACCTTTCATCCATAGATTTGCAGCCCTGAATACAACAGTTACCATGTAACCACTGAAGAACTGTTACTGTTTATTATTACTGTTTATTTATACATGACCAAAATGGTTCCCCCTTGGTGTTATATGGCACCTTTGTGGGACAATGCTAAAGCATTCATTCCTCCATATATCAGGTAAGCTGCAGAGCTGTCTGCAGAAAATTATCAGTGGTGTGGCATTCATGATTTCAACGCAAAAATTGGAGAAAGGGCTACATGTATGTGTTCCAATTATACAGCAAATAAAGACATTATACTCAACAGAGCAAATGAACATATAGTCATGAAACATGATCGCGCCCACAACAACAACACAATGAACACATTAACACAATGAGCAATTCCACAGGAAAGGAGGGAGGGATAGAGAGAGAGAGAACTTTTGTTATACAACCATTAACCAACAACAAATAGTTGAGAATATAGGCATATAGTGTCTATACAACCAGTAACCACTAACAAATAGTTGAGCATATACCTGTAGGAATATAGTGTCTATACAACCACTCACCACCAACAAATAGTTCAGAATATACAATAGGCATATAGTGTCTATACAGCCATTAATCACCAACACATAGTAAAATTATGAACTAGAGGATGCTGCTGCTGATTATAAACAAACACAGGAAGCTTTGTATTCTACAGCCTGTACTTATTATATAGTATTTAGGCTGTATGGGCCTATAGAATATAACAATGTTTCATTTCTGATGTTTTGACGTGTAAAGATATTTACATCTAGATATTTTCCTACCCAGGAATCATAGTACCCTGTCCCAACATAAATACCTCCTTAGATGGAGACTTATACTTTATATTTGTGCTTATGTTGCAATTAAAAGTAGCAAACATTTTGCTCATGTGACCTTTGCCAGTGCTATGCTACTAATTCTGTACATATTTTAAATATATGTACAAATGCCAATGTATTGTAACTAAGTAACTTACGGGAAGTGAGGGGAAACATGCTGTATAATGTATGTTGTACAAGACAATAGTCATCCTCTAAAATGTAAAAAAATAAAAATACCTAGAGAACCAATAACTTATTTTCAAATCAAATTAAAGGAACTGCAACTTAAATATGTATTTACATTAAAACCATTCAAAACACATATAGAGCACAGCATTGGGCAGACTATGTGTGTTTAGTAGGGATTAATGCAAACTACCACTGGTGTTCTCTGAAGGTTATCCTATTATGTTGCATGGTCAAAAAAAACGTTAGGAAGTTGTGGGGAATGTCTATCCCATTGTTAATGGCGGGTGAGAATTGGTTAGGCCAGGTGTGTAACCCTACTGGATGGATGAGACAACCAATTTGCATGAGGCCCTTTTAGTATGATAAGTTCAGTGCTTACAACCGATACTCCTGCAGTGTCGTGTGCAATATGTATGGAAATCCTTTACCTTTGAGATGTTGCTAAGCATTTCAACTTGAATGCAAACTATTGAGTCAGTCCTGGAACAATAAGAAATTAGCAAATTCCACCAAACAACCATTCACACTGTCTGCTGTCCATTCACTCTCAGTCTGACTGATCAGAATGTGTGAAGCTCATCACCAGAGGACACCTGTATTGATCTATACTGTACAAGTTTTCCAAACGATTTGCATATGCTCCTATTATGCCAAGTAAGTAGAGTGCATGTAGCTCTGGTCCAGAGCTCTGCTGCTTCTGAGTCTGACTTGCATCGGAGCTCTGCTCTTCTCTTCTGTGCAATCGGCCATTAATCCACCCGACCAGCCTCTCTTCTCTAGTGGATATATAAAGAATGTTGTACCTACTCACCAAAATAAATACGTCTTGTGTCATTAGAAAGCCTATTTACCTTAGTGGAAACACTCTGAGCCCCCCTCCACACGGATGAACTGGACTTTTTGGACAGAAGGCCATTTTTTTATTTTATTTTTTATTTTTTTGCCAGAATGTGATGGAATTGTACCTTATAAGCAAGATAGTACCACTTAATAGGAAGTATGGACTGTCCAAGACAGCCTAAATTTATAAATTTTAGCCTAAATTTAACAGTGCATACAGTAATGCAAATAGTCAAATATTTCAATGAGTTCATGCCAAAACAAAAGCCTACAATAAGGTAACAATGGCGTGTAGCCTATTAATGTTTAAGTTAACTTTGTTCAGTGAAAATAACCAACCTGCAAGCTCACAACTTAACAATAGAAACCTTATAGATTGTATACATCTGTTTTGGCTTTATTCAGTGGTTTTCAACCTTTTTCATACCAGGGCACACTATTTGTTCAGCATTTGAACCACAGACCACCATTTGATAACATTTTAGCCCGACACTCAAACATACAAACAAACATCAATGGCAAGTGGTGCATTTATACTGTATAGCACCTTTATACAAGGTGCTTTACAGGTAGATCCTAATTACCAATAACACACCAATGGCAGCAGAACAGCACATCGTAAGCAATTAAGGGTTAAGTGTCTTGCTCGGAGAAACAAAAACACTAACTCTGGGGAACCCGGGTTCGAACCAGCAACCCTGAGTAAGACCAGAGTTAAGAGGCATAAAGAAGGGTGGAAAAAACACCCTTCACCCATCACTCAGTACGATGGCATCAAGGTCCACCAAATTACATTTGAATCATCTGTAGATTTGTTGACTACAACTAGACTAACACTTGTGACTCAAATGTGACTGAAACTAAATCTCTTCTGAAAACTGTTCTTGCCATAACACTCCACCTCAACTAATGTGCAATTTAAACAGCCATTTGAAAATAGCTGATCTAAAAGATAACAAACACAAATCTGTACACATGGCCACTTTCACAACAAGTGCTGTTTGTAAACATGTGCAGTCACTGGAATCCGCTTTGATGTAGCAAACAATGCAAAGCTGCAGTAGTTCGGAGCGCTGATGCTGTTAAATATTTTAATCATTTTCTTGCTGCATCCACTCATGCAGTGTGAACACAGCAGTTCATTCACCCTTAGCAAGTGTGAAATCACTCAATACAATGAGTCAATGTCCACCAAAATACATTTGAATCAACTAAATCAACTGTAGATTTGTTGAATCTACAGTTGATATCAACAAGTGTAAGCTTAAGTGTCATCCACTCAGTTATCAGTTATTGTATTCAATTGTGCTTAAATTGTACTGTAAATCTACAGCCTCTTACAGGGGAATTCCACCAATTTTCACGATTTCTTTCTGTGTAGGCTACAAATGGAACCAAATGAACCTCAATGGGTCCATTGGGTTCCATTAATACACTCTGAGGAAAATACATACACAGAAAAATCATTAACATGATGAAACACGTTGATGGTGTCATCAAGTTGTGTTTCACCATGCTAATGATTTTCTTCAGACCATTCCTAGGAAACACAGAATGGGGGAACCTTTTTACTGTGTCCACACAACATTTCTAAGGTATATTAATGACAGTAACACATTTAAAATGTGTGGAATTCCCCTTTAACTTAAAAGAAAAAAGCAGCAAGACCACTGACTGCAGTGTCAGTCCACAAAGAGTTTTGGCTGGCCCAAAATCTGATCATATAGCCTATGTGAGCAATTCTGCAGAGACGATCTGTACATCCATGTGTGAGCTTTGACAAGAACAACAACAAGAAGCCTAATATTTTTTTTTTTTTTTTTTTTTTGTCTAATGTCCACACATGACACATCTGACATTACATAGCCTACCTGACTGGCTTCACTTCAAGATCAAACTCACAACAACAACATACAACTGGCTGCACAACTCAGCCACACCAGAGAAAGTACACACAAACTCGTTCAGTTGAACTGGTCAGTCCTATGGAGGCTTTTCTACATAGGATTCTAGTGAGAACGGGGACAGCATATAGGTAAAAGTCCTGGACCCAAAGTAGGCTGATTTTTTTTTTTTTTTTTTTTTTTTGCTCTTCTGGGATGTAGGCACACTACCTGTAGACAATCTGTGCAAATATGATGTAAAAATAAGCATCAGGTAAAAATGGCAAAGTATTGACAACTTTTAGTTTAGGCGTTTTTTGCTTAGGTGTTGAGTAGCTTCATGGATCAATTTCATGACCTTTGCAGAAAAGTAAATCTCAGGACAATCCATTTCATAAGGGGACATCATAAAGTTATGAAAAAACGGTATCCCGTTTTGTTATACCCCAGGGAGGGGTACCTCAAAAACTAAGCCTCTTTTTGAGCGTTTGTTGCTCCACTAATTTGGGCTGCATGCAAACATCAGCTCAGCGCTAAGTTTTCTAGGGGAATCAGAATCCCCAAGAAAATAGTTGTGTGATAAAACTGAGCTCAGAGCGTGGAGGAGGAGGAGGAGGGGGGGGGGGCGTGCAGTGTTTACAGACAGAACAAAAGAGGCTCGTTAAGAGAACAATAGACGGCCATTAAGGGCCATCGGCGCAGCGGCTCACACTATTAACCCTTAGGCTACTCTCCAAAGAAAGTCTTGAAAACGGCGTGATTCTTCTCGGATTCAACACATTAATTTAACTCACTTCATCTCTGTAATCTAGTCTACGCTATAAATATAGTTTCTCATTGTCACTGGGAAATATATACTGGCTTCTCCCACATGCCCTGAATACAGCATTAATACAACATATTTCCAAAGCCATAATGTAATAATAATACTAGATGACTCTGTTCCTAACCGGCGGCGGCAGCTCTGATCAGACTCGTGCTGTCTGCACCCCCCCTCATCCTCTAAAATAAAAATTATCCTCATCCTCATCCTCTAAAATAAAAATTAAAATCGCGGATGTTCTTTCTACTCCCCTGAAGTGTGACTGGCATCAGCATGCATTACACCAGTCATAATAGAATCCAGACACGGCTGTCCTTTCCCTGATTCTGTTGCGCTCGCGCAAGAAGCAGGGCCGGATCTAAGCATAGGCGCGGGGGGGGGGGGGGGGGGGGGGGGGGGGGGTAATGCCCCCTAAACACCCTGACTGCCCCAACAAACATAATGGAACGGCCCAAACTTCAAAGACATTTCAAAGTGCTTATAGTTAAATGATTTGAAACAGTACTACTTCTACTAACTACAATTGTGGTACCACTAAACCAACTGCCATTTCAGCTGCCCCCCTCACGGGGAAATGTATATCCGGGCCTGCAGCTCCACCTCCCCATGTTACAGTGACCGTCTTGTTCCTCGTTTCGCATGCGGGACGCATGCTTCTGTCCGCGTCATTCTCATTAATTTACTGAATAGAACAGAAAAGAAACGCGGCGCGATATGGTGGTGGTGGTGGTGGTGGAGGAGGCTTCATGTAAATGGATCGTATTCTGATGGAACGATCATGTCTTCTGTTGGGCGCGCGGCGTTCCACTGATCATTGCGTACACGGATCAGATCGAACAGCAAACAGTGTCAGAGGAATAGGCTACAGGACTTCATCATCCACCACCTCCCCATGTTACAGTGACCGTCTTGTTCCTCGTTTCGCATGCGACGCGGACAGAAGCATGCGTCCCGTGCGGGGCACGGGACGCATGCTTCTGTCCGCGTCATTCTCATTAATTTACTGCAGATCTGAACAGCAGCAGCTTTGAGACCCGTAGAATCCGACGAGGTGTTTTAACAAAGTCATTCAGAGCGGTAGAAGAAAAGGGACATTCAGCTGCTCTGTGCTATATGCAATAATTTTAATTCTAGACTACATTATACCACGGTGCCCAAAAACACTGTTGGCCTAAACAACATGAAAACTAAATGAGAAAGTTAAACCATGCCTTGCTTAGGCTACTGGGCAGCCTCCTCCTACCTCTCTGTCAACGTGAGGTCTCCGACTGTAGTAAGCTTTGCACATTAAGGTGTCAGAAAATGAGTGCTTGAGCTGCTAGCTCGAAGAGGGACACAATGATGTTTCCAGCAAGGGAAACATGAAGAATTATTTTAGATGTGCAAATGTTTTAAACTGCGGCTGTCGCCTGCATCCAGTGCATTTCTGCCTACTTCAGGACTCCCTATGTTGTCCCCATTCTCTATAGAAGCCTATGAGGAGGAGCCGCCATTGCACTCACCCCATGAAGTGAACAGAGTTTACAAAACATATCTAAGGCTCTGGTCAGCAGTGTCTAAATGGTATCTAAATGACATTCTAAGTGTTACAATGCAACACATTCAGCAAATGTGTCACATTCTAATAGTTAGTTGAACTGTAGAAACAAATCATTTGAAAGTTACCTTCAGCAGACTTCTCCTCTCGTCTCGGTCAGACTCTGTACTGTCTCCAGGCTTAAATGTGCAGATTCTCTACTGCTCAGTTCTTCCTTCCTTGTTGTGGAGAGTACTGCGGTTTGATTGGCTAAAAGTGGCACGTGATGGGCAGCACGCCATATGATTGGCTACAGGAGTGTGTGAAGTGTGTGAATACACACACTTTCACACACTTCTGCAGTTGCATGGTTTTGGCCACCAGGGCGGCGGGATTTTAAAACACTTTAAACACACTTGTCAGATGGATCCCCTCGTGGGGACCTTTTTAAAAACCCCAAAATATCAGCACCAGGCATGTTGTAGAGGCTATAGGTGGATGGTGGCCTATGAGGCTCATATGTATGAGCTCCCAGGTACGCCTCCCGGCTGAATACAACATCAGCAACAGTTTTTATGTTGATTTAAATGAAAATCCTGGTGGGGACCGTGTTTTTGGTCCCCACCAGGATTTGGGTCCCCTGACGGTGACTGTGTTGTCAGATGTCTGTCCCCACCATGTAGCAAAAACACACGCACACACACACACACACACACACACACACACACACACACACACACACACACACACACACACACTACCATATATGCCCTGGAGGGAGCAGTAGGAGTTGACCGTTGTGTCAACTTCCTGTTCCTCCAGACAGCTCAGATGTCTGGGATTCTCCCTGACCATGACCATCATCATCACCCACCTACCGCGTCTGCGTGCGTCTGCGTGCGTCTGCGTGTTTCTGCGTGAATTGGTCCGTGCAGTGTTGCCAACTGCCAAAATCCAGCCTATAGAGGGCTCTGGAAAAAAAGCTAAATATAGCGACTAATGCGGCAAGTTGGCAACACTGGGTCCGTGTGTGTGTTGGTCCGTGTGTGTGTGTGTGTGTGTGTTTTGTCGGTCTGATAAGGTCACTGTTCTCGTGTGTGTGTGTGTGTGTGTGTGTGTGTGTGTGTGTGTGTGTGTGTGTGTGTGTGTGTGTGTGTGTGTGTGTGTGTGTGTGTGTAACATGTCAGTACAGGTGAGTTCTTTAAATAACTCCAGCCGCCGCTGACTCAGGAATCATCATTACCTCACACTGCCAGCTGTGTAGAGTTTGTCTATTTTTATGAATGAATGAATTTAATGAATGAAAGCTCTCTCTCTCTGTGTCTGTCTCTCTCTCTCTCTGTGTCTCTCTCTCTCTCTCTCTGTGTCTCTCTCTCTCTCTCTCTGTGTCTCTCTCTCTCTCTCTCTCTGTGTCTCTCTCTCTCTCTCTCTCTCTGTCTCTCTGTCTCTCTGTCTCTCTGTGTCTCTCTCTCTCTCTCTCTCTCTGTCTCTCTCTGTCTCTCTCTCTCTCTGTGTCTGTCTCTCTCTCTCTCTCTCTCTGTGTCTCTCTCTCTCTCTCTGTCTCTCTGTCTCTCTGTCTCTCTGTCTCTCTCTCTCTCTCTCTCTCTCTCTCTCTCTCTCTCTGTCTCTCTCTCTCTCTCTCTCTGTCTCTCTCTCTCTCTCTCTCTCTCTCTCTCTCTCTCTCTCTCTCTCTCTCTCTCTCTTTCTCTCTGTCTCTCTCTCTCTGTCTCTCTCTCTCTCTCTCTCTCTCTCTCTCTCTCTCTCTCTCTCTCTTTCTCTCTGTCTCTCTGTCTCTGTCTCTCTCTCTCTCTCTCTCTCTCTCTCTCTCTCTCTCTCTCTCTCTCTCTCTCTCTCTCTCTCTCTCTCTCTCTTTCTCTCTGTCTCTGTCTCTCTCTCTCTCTCTCTCTCTCTCTCTCTCTCTCTCTCTCTCTCTCTCTCTGTCTCTCTGTCTCTCTCTCTCTCTCTCTCTCTCTCTCTCTCTCTCTCTCTCTCTCTCTGTCTCTCTCTCTCTCTCTCTCTCTCTCTGTCTCTCATTCAGACGCTGAAGGTGTATCCAATGGATTCCGCCAGAGTAGCTGTGAGTATTAGTCCTACAATGCATCAAAGAACCAAATGTACCCTGTATACGTTTCATTTGAATGCTTCTCTAGGAGGTTTTGTTCTGAAGTTGTAGAGCTGAGCTGAGCACTGGTCTTCTAAACTTGGTCTTTATTAGTTATCGTGAGGTTTAGGGCATAGGATTCAGGTGAGGTTTAGGTAGGATTCCACCACATTGAGGTCATCATTTGGGTCTGGCTTAGATCAAAGGACATTGAATTGTTTCTATTCTGTGCCATCGCACTCTGTGTATTAATTGGTGTATGTCATATACTGTACTTTGTAGGCTAAAATGCTGCCTCACCCCACACAAGCCCAAAGGTTGAAAACTGGTCGATTAGCTTTAAGGCTAGGAATAAAGTTCAAATTTGAGCATACATAATATACTGAGATTACTTTAGGAGTACTAGGCTGAGGTGGCTGTATGAATGTGTGTGTGCAAGTTGGTAAATGGGCGACTTGTTTGGTATTCGTTCAGGTGTGAACGAAAAATAAACCCACTATAACGTGTCGATTTTTCTTCCCAGTTC
This sequence comes from Benthosema pterotum, assembly GCA_039105355.1. Classification (NCBI taxonomy): domain Eukaryota; kingdom Metazoa; phylum Chordata; class Actinopteri; order Myctophiformes; family Myctophidae; genus Benthosema; species Benthosema pterotum. Next base: position 3,290,719 of record CM076982.1, read on the forward strand.
CTTTTTGTTACTCATGGCTGCAAGCTATGTGACCGTATGTGACCGTGTGTGTGTGTGTGTGTGTGTGTGTGTGTGTGTGTGTGTGTGTGTGTGTGTGTGTGTGTGTGTGTGTGTGTGTGTGTGTGTGTGTGTGTGTATGTGTGTGTGTGTGTGTGTGTTGGTCCAGTAAAACGGTGTTTGCTCATTTATTTATTCTATGGCGTCCAGCTATGATACGGTTTCCCAAACACCCAACGGAGGGGAATTAATTCCTGGTCGGATTATTGTTGGACGGTAAAAACGGCAACACAAATATGTTGCTTAAAACATTTGAGACGTCGGAGGGTTTACGTTTTTCCCCCTGGAGTGTTTATTTGGTAGATGACTGAGGCGCTGTGTAATTTGTTTAAAGAGGTCTGTAGCGCGTCGCTCGCTGCATGGATGGGCAGCGTTGCCAGACGTTCTAACACGCCAGAGAAACAAGCAATCAGGCTCCCATTAGCACACATCGAAAACATACAACACGTCATGCTGCGACGTGTTGTTGTGTACATCGTGTTAGTACTAGTTGGTACTCGTAGATCTGACATTTTCAGAAACATCTCATGGCAGGGCCGGATGTAGTCACGACATGGGGAGGGGGGCGATGCCTGTTGCAACTTCAACAACAACTGATTACTGATCCTTACTTATCTAATATAAGTCCTGTGCAAGATATAAATCTTGTGGCTCTGAAAATATAGGAAAATAGAAGATAGAGTTTGTGTTATGCTTCAATTACCTTTAAAGATTTAGCCAATAAGATACATAGCTTAGCCATAGATCCATACCCTGTATAGCTATGTACTGTACAAGGGCGTAATCTCTGTGTAGGCTTCAAGGCTGGGTCGCGGGGAGTTGGGGCTGGGTTATTTTTTTTCACAGCCAGTTATAGTACTGTATATAGCCTACTGTATATACTGTACAGTGTGTATATATATATATGTCTTTTTCCCCTCTACGTTGCTTCTGCTTTGATGCTGCAGCTGATTCCTTTGCTTAGTCCTGCAGACTAATGATCTGATCTATCTAAACAACGAGGAGTTCATTCATTTCTATAGAAAAGTGAAAAGTCAACGTTGATAATTAACGTTGCTTGTTGATACTGATGAAAACATTGCTAGGTGTGTCAGGGCCTTAAACAATTAAGACAGAAAAAGGGCAGTAGATAAAGATTTGGCCCAGAGATTTTTTTTCACAGGATTTGGCCCAGATTGACCCCACACCTTCACAACCAGCACACCGACGCTTTGGGCTGGAGGCCCACCGGAAACACAAGACCCTCTAAACCCCTAGCACATGTACATCACAGTACATAAATGATACCAACACACAACTCCTTTAACATTTTGGCTTATATGACTGACTGGTATTACGTTCTGTGAGCTAATCCAGACCTCTTTGTATCTCTAGCACAAAATATGAGCAGATAGAGATGACCGCTGGCTTAAACCTTAGACAGTTAAGCCCAAAATAGTCTGAGTTGGCGTTGCTTGGGTTTGAATGAATGGTCTTGCGGTGTTACTGTTAAGGCCAGTGTTTTGTAGCGACTGAGCTAACCCAGACACCACCTGACCACAACATGCTGAGCTCATCATGCGGCCAACGCTGCAGACTCACCGATACGATACGTACTCTACGTCTGATTGCTAATGTCCTCAAGAGTCCTATAGCCTGATGCCACACCATTGGAGTCCATTCAAAGCAGAACACGTTCCAAACTCTTCTCTCTCAATAATCCATTCTCTTTGTGGAAGGAGGATGGATTATGTATAGTGATCTCTGACCGCATCGCGTGCAAAATACTACCGCTTGTAACACCAAGACGTGAGATGTCATTTTT
>CM076982.1:3297579-3300079 GCA_039105355.1 Benthosema pterotum
TGTGTTGGTTCCCACAGCACTAGTTTGCTGGCCGGCAGTTCTTGATGTCTCTGGCAGTGTCCTGCAAGCCGCATTCTCCTGGCTGCTATCTTGTCGTTCACCCTGAATATCACAGCATACAGATTCTCATTTGTGACATGTGCGCTCTTGCTGATGTTGAGCACTACACGCAGCATTCTGGTGTAGCAGCCGTCTAGAGACTTCTGCAGGGTTGGCTTCAGGGTCCAGCATTCACTGCCATAGAGGAGTACAGATTCTACCGTTGCGTAGAAGAAGCTGAGTTTGATTGGCCTGGGGAGGTTGGAGTTCCATACACTGGACATGCCGCTCAGGGCCCTCCATGCAAGTGCCTTCCTGACTTTTAGATCTTGCTCTGTTGAGTTGACCCATGAGCCAAGGTACTTGAAGTCATTAACCTCCTTCAGAGCTTCGCCTTCTGCTGTTGAGGTGCTGAGGTGGATGTTCCATTTGGGTGTTATAGGTGATCACCTCGGTTTTCTTGGCGTTCAGGCGTAGGCCAACCATGGCACACTCTGGTGACTGGGGATTATATAGAATCTCTACCCTATGTCAGTGGTTTTCAACCTTTTTGACACCAGGGCCCACTATATGTGTCACAATCTGATACTTTGAGGCTCAAGTAGCCCAGGCCCCAGGGTCAATTTTCTGTTTTTTTTTTTTTTTTTTTTTTTTTTTTTTTTTTTTTTTTTACAGATTATTAAAGTATGCAATGTAAGCTTTCATATGATGCATCACTCAAGGAAAGCATTTTAATATGAATAAAAAACGATTTTAGACAAAACTAAAAAATATACTTTACATGGCTCTAAAAGGAAAACACCCTTTGGCGACATGAGGATCAAAGCACCAGATTCTATCACATATATTCAGCATTTGACCCACGGAGGACCACCATTTGATGACATTTTAGCCCCACAGACCCCAAAACTAAAGATTTATTTTGCTTTTGTCCACAATTCCAGGCTGGATTTGGGGAAACCAAAGAGTCCAACATACAGATCAAAATGACCATTAATCTTCTACATTCTCTAGTTGCCCCCCTGCACTATGTGTATCCTTATTTGTGGAAAAATATATGCTTATTTGTTTGTACGGCTGTACAGCCTAAAAAATGAGAAACCTGATTGATTGATTGATTGATACAGACAGACAGTCACACAGACAGACAGACAGACAGACAGACAGACAGACAGACAGACAGACAGACAGACAGACAGACAGACAGGCTTATTTGAACTCAACAAACCTTGCTCTATCCAATCCCAGTGTCCATGAGATATGCTTGGACATTGCTTGTAAGTGTGGTGTGTGCATGCGTGCGTGCGTGCATGCGTGCGTGCGTGCGTGTGTGTGCATGCATGCCTCAGAGCACACTCCCTTGTACAAGTAAATATTAAAAGGGTTTTTTATGATACGTGGGCTTTATTTACAATAGTTGTTCTCTTTCTCACACACACACACACACACACACACACACACACACACACACACACACACACACACACACACACACACACACACACACACACACACACACACGGTGGGGATTTCTGCAGGCCTTGTGTTTCCGACAAGTAATAAACTTTTCTGTGTGCGTGCGTGCGTGCGTGCGTGGGTGCGTGGGTGCGTGCGTGCGTGCGTGTGTGTGTGTGTGTGTTGTGGTCTTCATTAATGCTGTGTCATGTGATGCAGTAGTTTGTTCCAAGAAATGATCCGCCAGAATGTGAAGTGGAGTGTGCGAGCACGCACGTGTGTGTGTGTGTGTGTGTGTGTGTGTGTGTGTGTGTGTGTGTGTGTGTGTGTGTGTGTGTGTTTGTGTTTGTGTGTGTGTGTGTGTGTGTGTGTGTGTGTGTGTGTGTGTGTGTGTGTGTGTGTGTGTGTGTGTGTGTGTGTGTGTGTGTGTTTGACTCAGTAGTCCATGCAGTATCAGTTCTAGTTCTAGTTAATTCCACTCTGACTAGATGGACTAGACAGTGACGTCATCATCAGCCAATCAGCAGGAAGTTGAGCGCTGGTTAACAGGATGTAAGTCACGGCGCGTTGCAGATGCATCTGCGTCTAAACATCCACATACCTTCAGACCATCACCAGTAAATCACTGCAGTGAATCATCTGATCGTGTTGTGGCTGTTTTTGGTTTTCACTAAAAGTTTCCCGTCACTTTCTCTTCTCTGATCTGTTTGTCTCACATCATCATCATCGTCACGTTGTGAAACATCTGAACATGTTGTTGTGCAACAAACCCTTCGGACACCAAGCTCACAACATGGCTGCTATGTGACCTGTTGACCCGGCGGTGTTGGTGTTGTATTGTAGATCTGTTCCCTTCACCACTGTTGGCTCACAACTATAAGCAGGCCTTGTGTCACATACTTGTGTGTTCACGTGTGTGACAAAATGGGACAACACCAAAAGTCTATGTAGAAGAACTGCCATTTACTTCTGGATCCCATGAAGTGAACAGAGCTGCTGTTGCTAA
>CM076982.1:3305079-3307579 GCA_039105355.1 Benthosema pterotum
GGTGTGTAGAGCCCAGGATCACATTAGGAATCCTCCCCAGGTTGGCGGAGGGTGTGTAGAGCCCAGGATCACATTAGGAATCCTCCCCAGGTTGGCGGAGGGTGTGTAGAGCCCAGGATCACATTAGGAATCCTCCCCAGGTTGGCGGAGGGTGTGTAGAGCCCAGGATCACATTAGGAATCCTCCCCAGGTTGGCGGAGGGTGTGTAGAGCCCAGGATCACATTAGGAATCCTCCCCAGGTTGGTGGAGGGTGTGTAGAGCCCAGGATCACATTAGGAATCCTCCCCAGGTTGGCGGAGGGTGTGTAGAGCCCAGGCTCACATTAGGCAGTGGGTGAAAAAATGGGTTACAACATCGTGGGATAATTTTTTTTTTTTGTAAATGTAACCTTCCCAACCCTGTGCATGCATACACACATCCACGCATGCGCCACACACACGCACACAACCACAACAGCAACAACACACACACACACACACACACACACACACACACACACACACACACACGCGCACGTTGTAGATGGACAGGGCTGAACTGTGTTTGGTCTGATGGATTGACCATCCATCCATCAACAGCTTATTATCTGTAGCCGGGTCACAGGGGCAATAGCCTGGTCTAGCCCTCAATGATTTTGGCCTTGGGGGGTGGGGGTGTCGTGGGATACCCACGGCGGAAGTGCTGCGCTCTGATTTGATCTCACTAACGTGTCGTCATCTCCGGCCCCTCCCACGCCCGTCCACTGCTGTTCTACGTCACATTATTTAGAGCGACGCCCACCCCGGAAGGTTGACACGCCCCTCAAGGCCACTTTCCAACGCGCGTTAGTCCAGGCTTTCCGTTTTCGCGCAAGGCGGACGAAAATGAAAGCCTGGGTGTCGAGGCTACAGGGGCAACAACAGCTCCACCGGACAACAGTCCCATACCTTAGACCAGTGGTTTTCAACAGGTTGTCCTTGAGAGGGTTCCAGGTGGTCCCCAGCTAATTGGTTAACCAGATGAAAAGTTGGTTAACCAGATGTAACTCTTTGAGAGTGTAAAAATGAAACCAAATGGACCCTTGCGGTTGCATTTGGTTTCATGTATACTGTATGTAGCAGGTGGCTACAGCCTCTGTCGTGATGGCCTATAAAGTGTAGTGTCTGCCCCCACGGACACGGGTGACCAGAGTTCGAATCCCAGGCGTTACATTTACAATATAAAATATTCATCATGTGAATTAAGTCTACACAACTAGAGGGATGTGGAAGATCAATGGTCATTTTTATCTGTAGGTTTGACTGTTTGGTTTCCCCAAATCCAGACTGGAATTGTGGACAAAAGCAAAAGAAATCTTTAGTTTTGGGGTCTGTGGTTTAAGGTTGAAAACTCCGCCTTAGACGTCTAATAAAACTTTAATTCGTAGACGTTTTAATCACATTTTTAGCCACACGACTAATAGTCGTGTGTGTGTGTGTGTGTGCGTGTGCGTGCGTGCGTGCGCGTGTGTGTGTGTGTGCGTGGCTCAGTGGGATGTGGGTGAGTAGACTGTGTGGTTAACACGCATGTGTCAGACTGACGTTTGCAAGGACCAACATTAGTAATATTAATAATGGGAGATGATCATGTTTTGGTGTGGGAAACTAATCTATATACAGTCCATTTCCCATCAGTAGGAGTTATGCTGTCACAGTCGCTGGTATTTGTCGTGTCTGGATGTGTTGACTGATTATCCATTCATGGGATGTAAAGTGATAGTTGTTGGTTCATATCTCACCACACAAGAATTTAAGATTACAAACAAATGTCAGTCAGTGCCAGCAGAAACATTAACCAGCTACAGTTAGCTTGGTTAGCTTTTAACTCTACACTGTACTCCACGGATACAAATGTACGTTTGGATCCTATAGATTCTTAGATTTTAATTGAAGACATTGCTGCTGATTCTCTGGCTAAGTGATGGAGAGTTGATAACCAAATGGACCCTTACTGGTCCAGATTTGGTTGCAGTTTCTGACACCAGATTATACAGTAGTTCCTGACATCAGATTATAGCTGGAGCAACATTCTAGCTTTTGACGCTAGATTCTACAGTAGTTTCCGACACTAGATTCTAGTTATTGACACTAAATGATAGTTTCTGCTGCTAGGATCTCCTTTTTGACACTAGAATCTACTTTCTGACGCTAGAATCGAGTTTTTGACACTAGATTCTATAGTTTCTGACACTAGATACTAGTTTTTCTGAGAAATCTGTGTTCCTGTGTCAGTGATGCTAACATATTTCTAGCCAAGGACGACCAGAATTATCCATATTTGGCTGCAGACCGCCACCTGAAAACATGTTGTTCTCGGGGTTCCCCAGAAGCGAAAAATTGAGATAAAATGTTTGCTTCCAAAACAATGTATTCAGAGATTTGCAGCACATTTTCACAATTTTTCCAAAATAGCAGAACAACAAGCTCATGTCGCGCCACTCGGTGGCGCGACATGAGCTTGTTGATCTGCTATTTTTCAACA
>CM076982.1:3312579-3322095 GCA_039105355.1 Benthosema pterotum
GTTTACCTGTCTATCTGTCTGTTTACCTGTCTATCTGTCTGTTTACCTGTCTATCTGTTTACCTGTCTATCTGTCTGTTTACCTGTCTATCTGTCTGTTTACCTGTCTATCTGTTTACCTGTCTATCTGTCTGTTTACCTGTCTATCTGTCTGTTTACCTGTCTATCTGTCTGTTTACCTGTCTGTCTGTTTACCTGTCTATCTGTCTGTTTACCTGTCTGTTTACCTGTATATCTGTCTGTTTACCTGTCTATCTGTTTACCTGTCTATCTGTCTGTTTACCTGTCTATCTGTCTGTTTACCCGTCTATCTGTCTGGTACATCTGAGAGCGTGAGAGAGAGAGAGATGCTGCAGACAAACAAATAATAGCTCACTTTTATTTCCCCACAATTTGACACCTGACTTGACTGGAAACAACCGGTGCGTGCGTACGTGCGTGCGTGCGTGCGTGCGTGCGTGCGTGCGTGCGTGTGCGTGTGTGTGTGTGTGTGTGTGTGTGTGTGTGTGTGTGTGTGTGTATGTGTGTTAATGCATCCAGTGTGTGATCACTGCACTTCAAAGGGTTGCTGCTTTGATTACGGTCACTTCAAGTATTCATCAAACGCACGCACACACACACGCACACACACACACACACACACACACACACACACACACACACACACACACACACACACACACACGCATGCACGCACGCACGCACACACACACTCAAGGAGGTTATACATTCCTTTGACTTGCATTCATTGAATATCGTCTTTCCTTGCAGACAGAGTCACAACAGGTAGTGTATTGTGATCCTACTGGAATGAATTGATCCCATGATGGAATGAATGAACTGGTGCCTTGCAAGTGTAACACCACCCAGCCAGGCACCCCACCACCCAGCCAGGCACCCCACCACCCAGCCAGGCACCCCACCACCCAGCCAGGCACCCCACCACCCAGCCAGGCACCCCACCACCCAGCCAGGCACCCCACCACCCAGCCAGGCACCCCACCACCCAGCCAGGCACCCCACCACCCAGCCAGGCACCCCACCACCCAGCCAGGCACCCCACCACCCAGCCAGGGACCCCACCACCCAGCCAGGGACCCCACCCACCCACCGTGGGCCCTGCCAATCAGGATCAGCCCTTCTGGCACGACAGGATGTGAGGTTCAATCTCCCTGCTATACCCAACACAGTCTCATGAGGTTTAGGCGAATATGCACGGAGGTGCCATTCAATAAATCTGTGCATATTATACTAGCATATACTCCACTGAAAATGATAGAGCGGCGTTGCAATGCTCAGCACGGCAATCCGCTCGGCTAGCGCCTCGCTCAGTGGCGCTTCACAATGCTCATGGTCGGCAGAGCAGACTCAGTCCGAGTTGTGTTGGCGAAATAAGCACTGTAAATAAATCATAAGATACAGGTAACACGGGTTAAGCGGCATCATCCATTGCGCAAAAAAGACGGAAAACACAGGTTACACGACCATCCTTCTACTGCTATGTCCTAAATAAATATATTGGCACTTTTCAGAGGATTTTCTATGAATTATTTAGTTCCTAATGGGAGCGAGCCTATAGCTTTACTGTAATCTGTCAAAGAGTTAATGCCCTGTAGATGAAATGTGTCGTTTCAACCTCTTTCAGTCCAACGTTGTGGGTTTGAGTCCCCAATTTGACCTCAGTATTCCTGTTACCTGGTTGTCAGTGTCAGCATTAGTTCTTTAATACTCCATGTCAGCAACAAACACACACACACTCACACGCACGTATGCACACACACACACACACACGCACACGCACACGCGCACACACACACACATGCACACACACACACGCACACACACGCAAGAACATCTGCTGCTACAGATGGGTGTGTGCGTGCATGTTTTGTGTGTGTGCGTGTGTCTGTGTGTGTGTCACTGACCACAACAAGGTTTTTGAACATGGTGGCTGTTTGATGAGTCACCTCAGCTCACTAACAACATCACACACCCACACCACACACACACATACACATACACATACACACCACATCACACACAACCACACCGCCACATCACAGGCACGCACATCAAACGCACACGTCTGCAACACGTTGCATGACACTTCCAACAGCCCACCTCACACAAACACAGACACGCACACACGCGCACACACGAGCACACACATTCCGTATGACCGTATAAAGCCACCTTTAAAATAGACAGAAACTTCACTGGAGATGAGGTCAGTCTTTCATCTATCACAACCCCACCTTTGTGTGTGTGTGTGCCAGGGCCGGATGTAACATTTCCCAATTGGGGGGCAGGAGAAAATTGTACCCATGCCATTTTCATTTAAACAGCTCCGTATTTGGATATACCTGACAAACAGCTCCCATACCATTTTCAGTTACTGGACTTTTATTAGTCAAGGAAAGCATCAATAATAACATCAGTTGTTGTTGAAGTTGCAACAGACACGCAGCATGCATAAAGCTAAAGGTCTGACTCAGAGAGTTTTCTGTTTTCAATGATGAAATGCTGTTGGTTTAGTGGTGACACAGCTGTAGTTAGTTAGCAGTGTTGGGACAAGTGCACTACGTAACTTAATATATTACATAATATATTACCAAAATGCAGTAACTTGTAATATGAATATATTACTTAACAAAAACAATCTAATATATTATACTTTTCTTTCTGCATTTCTGCATTACTTTCAATATTACTTTCTGTCAATCTGTCTTGTTGAAAATGTTCTTGTGAAATTATCTTGACAACTGCAGAAGTTAAATAATTACCTTTTAAATTAATTTTCTATAATTTATCTTCAAATTATTTATTGAGGAATGACGTTTTTTCAAGTTGATTTCATATGGATTTGGTCTGATAACCAAGTGCGCTTGCTTTATTGTAGGTATGCCACTGGCCTACGCAATATTTGATTAATAGTGACACTATATACACTCAACAAAAATATAAACGCAACACTTTTGTTTTTGCTCCCATTTTTCAGGGGATGGACTTAAAGGCCTAAAATTCATTCCAGATATACAATATAACCATTTCTCTCAAACACTGTTCACAAATCTGCCTAAATGTGTGATATTGAGCACTTATGCTTTGTTAAGATAATCCATCCCACCTCACAGGTGTGCCACATTAAGATGCAGATGTGACATCATGATTAGTGCACAGGTGTACCCCAGACTCTCCACAATAAAAAGACACCCTGAAATGTGCAATTTTCTTTTGCCTTATTGGGTGTATGGGCCTCCAAACCAGTCAGTATCTGGTGTGACCACCATTTGCCTCATGCAGTGCAACACATATTCTTCACATAGAGTTTATCAGATTGTCAATTGTGGCCTGTGGAATGTTGCTCCACTCCTCTTCAATGGCTATGTGAAGTTGCTGGATATTAGTGGGAACTGGTATGCACTGTCGAAATGGTAATAATGTGGTAATATTGTGTTATTACCATTTTTACAGTGTGTACCAGTTCCCACTAATATCCAGCAACTTCACATAGCCATTGAAGAGGAGTGGAGCAACATTCCAGAGGCCATAATTGACAATCTGATCAACTCTATGCGAAGAATATGTGTTGCACTGCATGAGGCAAATGGTGGTCACACCAGATACTGACTGTTTCGGAGGCCCATACACCCAATAAGGCAAAAGAAAATTGCACATTTCAGGGTGTCTTTTTATTGTGGAGAGTCTGAGGTACACCTGTGCACTAATCATGATGTCACACCTGCATCTTAATGTGGCACACCTGTGAGGTGGGATGGATTATCTTAACAAAGCAGAAGTGCTCAATATCACACATTTAGGCAGATTTGTGAACAGTGTTTGAGAGTAATGGTTATATTGTATATCTGGAATGAATTTTAGGGCTTTAAGTCCATCCCCTGAAAAATGGGAGCAAAAACAAAAGTGTTGCGTTTATATTTTTGTTGAGTGTATTTAATTATATATTTTGTAAAAATATTTTTTTAAGTAATATGTAATAGTAATATTAATGTATTACACTTGCTCAGACAGTAATATTGTAATACAATATATTGCTTTAAAATGAAGGTAATAACTAATAAGTAATATATTAATAAGGTAAAGTAATATTCCCAACACTGTTAGTTAGTAGCAGTAGTAGTGTTTCACATCATTTTAAATGTACGCACTTTAATATGAAATATCTTGGGTTGTTTTGCATGCCATCATGTTTGGTGGGGCAGAGTGGGCATTTAGGGGGCATTGCCCCCCATACCCATGCCTAGATCCGCCCCTGGTGTGTGCGTGGATGGGTATGCGTGCATGTGTGTGTTGCTACAAAGTTTCCAGCACCTGTAAAGCATTCTGGTCATTTAGTCAGCTGAACTCCACTTGCTCTGGCATGAAATTTGGTGCAATGCGTGCGGGAGCGTGTGTGTGTGTGTGTGTGTGTGTGTGTGTGTGGTGTGTGTGTGTGTGTGTGTGTGTGTGTGTTGTGTGTGTGTGTGTGTGTGTGTGTGCGTGTGTGTGTGTGTGTGTGTGGTGTGTGTGTGTGGTGTGTGTGTGTGTGTGTGTGTGTGTGTGTACGGGGTGGAAACATGGACGCCTCACAGATGGCACATTCACCAACATGGAGGCCGTTCCACATCAGCTTGGCTTGGCTGGACCACCAGTTTGGCTGTGTGCTGTGGGTTCGATCCCCCGATCCTGGTGTCACACCCCCCCCCCCCCCCCCACCCCTCACTCAACCATCTCTTTCCCTCTGTTTAATACAGTGGTTTTCAACAGGTGGTCCCCAGGCTAAATGATGGACAGTTGGTTAACCAGTTGTAACTCTTTGAGAGCGTAAAAATGAAACCAAATGGACCCTTGCGGGTCCATTTGGTTTCATGTTTACACTCTCAAGAGTTAAAATATTCATCTTGTGAATTATGCCAAGTCTACACAACTAGAGAATGTAGAAGATTAATGGTCATTTTGATCTGTATGTTGGGACTGTTTTGTTTCCCAATTCCAGCCTGGAATTGTGGACGAAAGCAAAATAAATCTTTAGTTTTGGGGTCCGTGGCTCAAATTCTGAATGAATAGCGGGCCCTGGTATGAAAAGGGTTGAGTAGCACTGGTTTAAAACATGAAAACAAAGGTGAAAGCCACAAACAACAGCATGTGTTGAGGTGTTGAAGCTGGTGGCACTGACATGGACCTCACCATGCTGGAACCTCAGCCTGTCAGACCACCTGGTCCAAAGAAACATCAGTAGATTACTGCAACTCACTCCATGCTGGACTGAGTAGAAAGAATATTCCCGCCATCTCCAAATAGTACAGAACTACAGGGTCCAGATTGCTGATTTATACCACAACTACTCCTGCCTCCTTTGCTCCATGGGCACTCACTGCAAAAAACTCTGAGCTAAGCAAGTGTTGTCATCTTAAATCTAGACTTTAAGTATGATCTTGTTTTAAGGAGGATATATTAACCAAGAGCAAGTTGTACGGACAGATTATTGTGCTTGTTTCTACTAGAAACAAGCACAATAATCTGTCTGTGGGGTAAGTGAATTGTACTTGGTAAGAATTCTTGTTCTAAAAACAAGGTTGATAATCTTATACAACTTGCTCTTGGTTAGTAAATCCTTCTTAAAACAAGAGCAATCATACTTCTAGATTTAAGATTACAAGACTTGCTTAGTTCATAGTTTTTTGCAGTGCTTTTAACATAGATAAATGTGTGTAGTAAAATAACGCTGTCCCTGAATGAACATTGAAAGAAAATGAAACCTACTGGGTGACATCAAGGGTATATATTGTGTTTTGTTTAAGTTGTGTGTGTGGGAAAAAAAAACAGTTCCAGAAACATATGAGCAATAGTTCTAGGAATAGTTCCACCTCCAGAAAGTGAGCTACCAAGGAGGATCGACCTAGGAGAAGTCGCGAAGGCACCTACGGGGGAGTCCACATTGGTTCATGGGAGGAAACAGACATGCGCAGTACAGACCAGGAGGTTTGACACTTGCAAACCATGCATGCTATTGGTCTCTTGGATGGTTTGACTTCCTGATCTGTACTGCGCATGTCTGTTTCCTCCCATGAACCAATGTGGACTCCCCCGTGGGTGCCTTCGCGTCATCTCCTGGATTGGATACTCCTTGTGAGCTAGCAGGAAGTTATAAGAGGACAGGAAGTGAGGCGGTGAGCTTCCATTTTGGGCAGTTAGATTAGAAGAGTGTTTGTTGTTGTTTGTCAAACAATCTTTTTTCCAAGATCATACTATCAGAGATTACCTCAAACCATTGGATGGAATATTTACTGTATGTGGAGTTAGTAGTAAGTAAAGTTTGGATGGACATTACTGAGGTTCTAAACAACTAATCCAGAGCTTGTGGACATAGGGACCAGTGAGTTTTCCTGACATGAAGCTTGGATGAGAAGCAGAGCGGTGAGCAATGCTTTGATTTCACTTGTTTTGTAAATTCGGAGACAACCTTATTTAACAAAAGAGAAGAAAATGTCTGAATATCCCAGGATATAGATTTGTGTTAGTACTCTTGCTGATGTTGAGCACAGGGGCGGATATAATAACATTTCCCAATTGGGGGGCAGGAGAAAATTGGTATGGAGGCAACTTCATCGCCCGTGTCGCTTCTCAGTTACAGGACTTTTATCAAGTAAAGCATCAATAATAACATCAGTTGTTGTTGAAGTTGCAACAGACATGCAGCATGCATAAAGCTAAAGGTCTGACTCAGAGAGTTTTCTGTTTTCAATGATGAAATGCTGTTGGTTTAGTGGTGACACAGCTGTAGTTACTGTAGTTAGCAGCAGTAGTACTGTGTCAAATAATTTTAAATATAAGCACTTTACTTTGAAATATCCTGGGTTGTTTTGCATGCCATCATGTTTGGTGAGGCAGACTGAGCATTTAGGCCTAGATCCACCCCTGGTTGAGCACTACATGCAGCATTCTGGTGTAGCAGCCATCTAGAGACTTGTGCAGGGCACTGTTGCCAACTTGGCGCATTTGTCGCTATATTTAGCGCTTTTTCAACCCCCACACCGCCAAAATTAGTGAAAAACTCCTGGCGGAAAATCTAGTGCTTTTTGGCTGGAGAGTTGGGGCGAAATTGGTTGACAGGCGCCAGAGATAAAACTCATTTTTCACCATTTTTCCTCCTATGATAATGGGTTTCAACCAGTGGTCCCCAGGCTAAATGATCGACAGCTAGTCAACCAGATGTAACTCTTTGAGAACTTAAAAATGAAACCAAATGGACCCTTGCGGGTCCATTTGGTTTCATTTTTACGCTCTCAAGAGTTAAAATATTCATCATGTGTGTTAGCCCAAGTCTCCACAACTAGAGAATATAAATTATTAATGGTCATTCTGATCTGTAGGGAGTGCCACTAGTGCATTTTGGATTTTGGCAGTTGGCAACACTGGTGCAGGCTTTGGCTTCAGGGTCCAGCGTTCACTGCCATACAGGAGAACAAATTCCACCGCTGCATAAAGGAAGCTGAGTTTGATTTGTCAGGGAGGTTGGAGTTTCATACACTGGCCTAGCCGCAATGCAGCTATAGATTATTTTATAATTCGACTGAATCTAGAGTTGTGGGTCCATTTGGTTTCATGTTAACACTCAAGAGTTAAAATATTCATCATGTGAATTAGCCCCAAGTCTACACAACTAGAGAATGTAGAAGATTAATGGTCATTTTGATCTGTATGTTGGACTGTTTTGTTTCCCAAATCCAGCCTGGAATTGCAGACACATCTTTAGTATTGGGGTCTGTGGGGTTAAAATGCCATCAAACGGTGGTCTGTGGCTCAAATGCTGAATAAATAGTGGGCCCTGGTATGAAAAAGGATGACAATCACTGATCTATAGGAACAGTAAGTTCAATGCATTATGCTTTTTGGTGTTTATAGTGGTTTAGGTTATCATGATAAAAAGTTTCTCTATATGAACATAATATTCTGTATGGTCTGAGAGTGAATCCTGACCTCAACTCACCCTCCCACTGTTCTGGAAGCCGCCAGCACTTTAAAGTGATGCTAATGCATGTAAACGTATGCCTGCAATGTAAAGAGTGGCTCTGTGCTCCGACCATTTATTATGGAGATGGATGGAAGCTCTCATCTGAGAGGTGTGTGTGTGTGTTGTGTGTGTGTGTGTGTGTGTGTGTGTGTGTGTGTGTGTGTGTGTGTGTGTGTGTGTGTGTGTGTTGTGTTGTGTGTGTTCTAGGTATGCAAGTGCAATGTGTGTATGTTTATATAATGTATGCATGTTATTAGTGCATGTAATTGTTTGCGCCTTGCGTGTGTGTGTGTGTGTGTTGTGTGTGTGTGTGTGTGTGTGTGTGTGTGTGTGTTGTGTGTGTGTGTGTGTGTGTGTGTGTGTGTTTGTGTGTGGGTGGTGTGTGTTGGTGTGTGTGGTGTGTGTGTGTGTGTGTGTTCAATAATACATTATGCACTGCATGCATAAGTTTATCCTGAAAGCATGGGAATGTAATGTGTTGGTATATCCTGAGGAAGACACACACAACACACACACACACACACACACACACACACACACACACACACACACACCCACACACACCCACACACACACACAACACACACACACCTCACACACACACACACACACACACACACACACACACACACACACAGGATAGTCATGATGGAATGCTGTGTGTGTAGAATGTAATGTTTGTGAGTCGCTGGTTTATCCTGGGAGGTCGTCTTAGAACTCACTGCATCTTACACATCACCTCACGTATACCCATGACTACCCAGCATGCATCAGGCCCACAACCCTCACCTCAACGTAACCCATGAACTACCCAGCAGGCATCTGCCCCCCCACCCCCCCTCCCCTCACCTCACGTATACCCATGACTACCCAGCATGCATCTGCGCCCCCCCCCCTCACCCTCACGTATACCCATGACTACCCAGCATGCATCTGGGCCCACCCCTCGACCTCACTATAGCCCATGACTACCCAGCATGCAACTGGGCCCACCCCCTCACCTCACGTATACCCATGACTACCCAGCATGCATCTGGGCCCCCCCCCTCACCTCACGTATACCCATGACTACCCAGCATGCATCTGGCCCCACCCTCACCTCACGTATACCCATGACTACCCAGCATGCATCTGGGCCCACCCCTCACCTCACGTATACCCATGACTACCCAGCATGCATCTGGGCCCCCCCCCCTCACCTCACGTATACCCATGACTACCCAGCATGCATCTGCCCCCCCCTCACCTCACGTATACCCATGACTAACCCAGCATGCATCTGGGCCCCCCCCCCCCCTCACCTCACGTAAACCCATGACTACCCAGCATGCATCTGGGCCCCCCCCCTCAACCTCACGTATACCCATGACTAACCCAGCATGCATCTGGCCCACCCCCCCCCCCCCTCACCTCACGTATACCCATGACTACCCAGCATGCATCTGCCCCCCCCCTCACCTCACGTATACCCATGACACCCAGCATGCATCTGCCCCCCCCCCC
>CM076982.1:3322595-3332595 GCA_039105355.1 Benthosema pterotum
TGATATGGGGGATGTGGTCGCCAGCATCAATCCATTTATCCTTAGAGAACCCCCCCCACACACACACACACACACTTGCACGACGCGGGGCACACACACACACACACACAACACACACACACACACACACACACAACACACACACACAACACACACACACAACAACACACACGTGTGTGAATACGTATTCCTTGCCAAAGGACACCGCAAACCTTCATGTTTTCCTCCTGCTCTCTCTCTCCTCTCTCTCTCTCTCCTCTCTCTCTCTCTCTCTCTCTCTTCTCTCTCCCTCTCTCTCTCTCTGTCTATCTGTCTCTCTCTCTGTCTCTCTCTCTCTCTCTCTCTCTCTCTCTCTCTCTCTCTCTCTCCCTCTCTCTCTCTCTGTCTATCTGTCTTCTCTCTGTCTCTCTCTCTCTCTCTCTCTCTCTGATCTCCTACAGTATTTCTTGAGGTCGACTTTTGTGTTCATGGAAACCGCACAACTGTGCGTGCGTGCGTGCGTGCGTGCGTGCGTGCGTGCGTGCGTGTGTGTGTGTGTGTGTGTCCGTGCATCCATCTGTCTCTCATTTTCAGATACTTGCACATCAATCTCAGGCTCCCATCAAACTGTGTGTATTTTTTGATTGTGTGTGTGCATGTGCATGCATGTGCGTGTGCATAAATTCTTCTCCATTTGTCAGTCTATTTGTGTGTCCATGTGTTAACTGTCTCCCTCTCATCTGTCCTACTGTCTGTCTCTCATACGCTGTCTGTCTCTCTCTATCGTCTTTCTCTGCCTGTCTGTGTGTGTGTGTGTTGTGTGTGTTGTGTGTGTGTGTGTGTGTGTGTGTGTGTGTGTGTGTGTGTGTGTGTGGGGAGGGGGGGATATTATAAAGCTACAAATAAGTGTTAAAACAACTTTATTTAGTTATGTTTTCCCAGAGGTGCGACATTGAGGGGTCAGAAACTGAGCGCTCACTCAGGCTTCTGTTCATGCATCCGGCTCTGGCTAGTTAAGCCTCGACACCCAGGCATTCATTTTCGTCTGCGTTGTGCGAAAACAGAAAGCTAAGACTAATATGTTACACAGGGGTTTTCAACAGTGGTCCTTGAGAGGGTTCCAGGTGGTCCTCAGCTAAGTTGGTTAACTAGATGTAACTCTTGAGAACGTAAAAATGAAACCAAATGGACCCTTGCGGGTCCATTTGGTTTCATTTTTACACTCTCAAGAGTTAAAATATTCATCATCTTAATTAGCCCATAAGTCTACACAACTAGAAAATGTAGCAGATTAATGATCATTTTGGTCTGTATGTTTTGCCTGTTTTGTTTCCCAAATCCAGCCTGGAATTGTGGACAAAAGCAAAATAAATCTTTAGTTTTGGGGTCTGTGGGGCTAAAATGTCCTCAAATGGTGGTCCGTGGCTCAAATGCTGAATAAATGGTGGGCCCTGGTGTCAAAACGGTTGAAAACCCCTGGGCTAGAGGGAAGAGTCAACCTTTCACAGTGGGCGTGGCTCCAAATGAGGTGACGTATCACAGCAGTGGAGGGGTGGTAGGGGGAGGGGCCGGGGATGACGACATGTTGGTGAGATCAAATCAAATCAGCCGTCTAAAAAGTGACGGCATCATCAGGTTAGGCCAGGATAGTTCAACCCAGATCCGGTTTGATCTGGTCTCAGCAGACAGTAGCAGTGAAAACAGATGGAAACTGATCTGAACTGAAACACTTTAACCACATTCCTTGGCGGGTTTGAACTGTGATTTCTGCGTCTCCCTGTGGACACTGAAGTGAGATTTATTTATGCTTTACGACGTGATGTGTGTCGTGTCGTGAACAGCTTCCAAGTCGTGCTGTTCCCGGCCTCTACATCGTTGCCGTAATTACCGCGGTGTCGAGGCTAGTCGGCGATCACCAAAAGCAGTCTGGACAGCACAGCGGCGAACATCAAGAATCTGAAAAAATATCAACAAAATTCACTTCAACCAAGATGACGCCGTTTGACGCCTCTTTTCCAAAATTCCCTGAGTGCCGAAATCACCTTTGGAGGATTATTTTAATTAGGGCTGTTGAATGATTAAAAAACATCGTCAAATTACTCACAGCTTCAAAATTATTAGGTGATCTACAAGCCCCCAATGCCTGTAGATTCTCCAGCTATAACCGTGCTCTACCCTTAAAATTAAAATATTGTTTTATTCATTTGGGTGGGTATACCGAAATATGGAGGCGGCTACATTTTCCAAAATAATATTTTAAAAATACATGAAAACTGTAAATGAAATTCCACGGTCCTCTCACGTATTAGGAGGACAATATCAGTCACCAGAAAAAAGATGGATTGTTTTTGAATAATCTGTCATGGTTAAAATGGAGTTTTAAGTTACAATGGGTTTGTATCTGGAAGGAGGCTGATACGCTAATCAAATTTCTAAATAGTGAATGTAGTAACTTATAAACTGTCTGGTGTGTTCACATGAGACTGATATAAAATGACCAAAGTTTTTTTTTTTTTTTTTTTGAAAGTGAAATACCCCTTTAAAAGTATGATTCTGAACCTCAAAATCAGATACTGTGCTCTGTGTGTCTGTCTGTCTGTCTGTCTGTCTGTCTGTCTGTCTGTCTGTCTGTCTGTCTGTCTGTCTGTCTGTCCGTCCTGTCCGTCCGTCCGTCCGTTCCGTCCGTCCGTCGTCCGTCGTCCGCGTCGTCCGGTCCGTCCGTCCGTCCGTCGTCCGTCCGTCCGTCCGTCCGTTCCGTCCGTCCGTCCGTCCGTCCGTGTCGTCTGTCTGTCTGTCTGTCTGTCTGTCTGTCCGTCTGTCTGTAGGTCCGGCGGTGCGTTTCAGCAGCTTCCTGCCCGGCATGCCGACGCCCCCTCCTCTGATTGGCCAACACACCACGCAGGTGCTGCGACACACGCTGTCCTACACTGATGATGTCATCAGAGAGCTGCTGTCGTCTGGAGCGGTCGCTCAGAGCAGTGCTGCCGTATGATTGGCTGCTGGCGTCTGGAGCGGTCGCTCAGAGCAACGCTGCAGTCTGATTGGCTGCTGGCGTCCGGAGCGGTCGCTCAGAGCAACGCTGCCGTCTGATTGGCTGCTGGCGTCTGGAGCGGTCGCTCAGAGCAACGCTGCCGTCTGATTGGCTGCTGGCGTCTGTAGCGGTCGCTCAGAGCAACGCTGCTGTCTGATTGGCTGCTGGCTGGACTGAGAGGAAGAAATCACCAACCATCAGAAAACGAGCATAAACCAAACGATCACAATAATAAAACAACAATCGTCTGTGTCTGAAACCTCACACAGGATTTAAAATACAAACACTAAAGATTCCAGAGAACTTATTTAAAAGGGAATTCCACCCATTTTCAACATTTTAATATGTCACTAATAATCCTTAGAGATGTTTTGTGGACATGATAAAAAAAAAAAGTTCCTAAAAAAATGAGGTCTGAAAAAATCATTAACATGGTGAAATACATCTGATGACATCATCAAGATGTATTTCACCATGTTAATGATTTTTCTTTCATACCCCTTTTTCCTGAGAGGGTACAAATGGAACCAAATGGACCCGCTAGGGTCCATTTGGTTCCATTTGAATCCTCTCAGGAAAATTTTGACTTAGATTTGACATTAAATTTTTCACATAGATTGCTGCATGTGCTGACGTGAAAACATCAACAATTTAATACTGTTGTTTGTGAATAAAATGATATTTTTGTCCAGTCTGTGTGGTATAGTACAGTATGTATAGTGTATATTCATATTGTGTCTCTGTCAGGTACAGATAGGATCACTGAAGCCTCTTTTAAACGTAATAGAGGCAACCTTTTAGCCAAAAATCAAAATAGATATACTGTATAGACCTGCGCAGTGACGTCACCGCCGCTGTTCCAGAAATGGATTCCCCATTCATTTTTCTCATAGACAAAAAAAAATATATATATACATATATATATAAAGACGATTATGCCGCGGACAAAGCCAACTCGAGTCGTGACGAATCATGATGACACGCACAAACTTTTGGGACAATCAAATCATTTCTAAGATGAAAAACGAAACAAAAAGTCTTGTATCATGCCGTTTTCTACTTCTTCCTAATTATATATTATATGACGATATTGTGTTTGTTGTCATGATTTGTCACGACCCGAGTTGGTTTTGGCCGCGGCGCAATCGTGTTTTTATTAACCATTTTCGAAAAGTCTATGAGAAAAATGAATGAGGAATCCACTAGTGGAACAGGGCTGGTGACGTCACTGAAAAGTCTGAGGAAAATGAATGAGGAATCCACTAGTGGAACAGGGCTGGTGACGTCACTGCACAGGTCTATAGCCTAGTTATATTTTTTGCCTTTCCCCTCTACGTTGCTTCTACTTCGATGCTGCAGCTGTTTCCCTGCAGACAGACACTTGCAGACGGTCCAGAACTTTGTCGTTGTTGTCAACAAATCATGAAAACAAAACATTCGTTAGGCTCAGGACAGACGGTGCTAATGTCTGAGAAGGAGGGGGGTTGTGTGGGGGTGAGGCAGCGTTTTGGCCAATCACAGCACAGCATGCTCTCCAGCAGTTTCATCATGAGCCAATAGAGTGGATTCTGCTTTTGAACAAATCTGTTTACAAACACAGTGTGTTTATACACTAAAGTTGCCTCTATTTATTACCTTTAATTTTTTTTTAATTTTTTATCCCACAATTTTGTAACCCATTTTTTCACCCAGTGCCAATTCCTAATGTGATCCTGGGCTCTACACACCCTCCACCAAACCTGGGGAGGCAGCGGACTGGCCTCATGCTTCCTTCAATGCATGAGGAGTCCAAGCTGCCTTCTTTTCACCTGACAGGGGGGAGTTTCCCTGGTTGGACGTAGCGCGTGGAAGGAACACGTTATTCCAACCAGTTCCTGTCCCCTCCATCAGGCGCCCGGCTGGCTAGGGGGAGGCAGTTCAGAGTCCAGGATTACAGCATGTTTTTGTGAGGGTATCTACCCTAGGGACACGGGGAGAACATGCAAACTCCACACAGAAAGGCCCTTTCACCAACCCCGCCTCGGGTATGGGCACTGATGACGTGGAGGAGCAGACACGCCGCCAGCACCCACAGCAGCGCCCCTAGCGGGAATCGAACCCAGGACCTTCTAGCTGTGAGGCGACAGCACTAACCACTGTGCCACCAAAGTTGCCTCTATTTATTACCTTTAATGTTAAAAAGATCAAACACAGTAACTTCTGCGTTCGTGATCTGGACAGGGACATTGTTTTACAGCCGGGGCAAAGGGCGGGGGCTAAAGCCCCCTTTTACCTCTATGTGTGCACGTCCCTGAGCCAGGGGTGGATCTAGGCATGGGCATGGGGGGGCAATACCCCCCTAAATACCCAGTCTGCCCCCCCAAACATGATGCCATGCAAAACAACCCAGGATATTTCAAATTAAAGTGCTTATATTTAAAATGATGTGAAACACTACTACTGCTACTAACTAACTACAGCTGTGTCACCACTAAACCAACAGCATTTCATCATTGAAAACAGAAAACTCTCCGAGTCAGACGTTTAGCTTTATGCATGCTGCGTGTCTGTTGCAACTTCAACAACAACTGATGTTATTATTGATGCTTTACTTGAGTAATAAAAGTCCTGTAACTGAAAATGGTATGGGTGCGGCTTCATCGCCCGTGGCGCGAAGCGACACGGGCGATGAAGCCGTCCCCAATTGGGAAATGTTAGATCCGGCCCTGATAATTCATCAGTATCCTCATGGACTTTGAAGGACTCTTGCAATGCTTGGTTTTCTTTTACAACTGGACAAGTTTTCCTTGTCTTTTTCACTTAAGCACCTAATCTCGTATCAGTGGTTTGTTTTCAACCATTTTCAACCAGGGCCCTCTATTTCTTCAGCATTTGAGCCACGTAGAACTCCATCTGGTTGCTATTTGTACCATTCCTTATGTCACGTCTTTCCTTCAATTAAAATGATGTTAAAAAGAACACCGTGAAAAGAACTCTGTCTGATGACGTTTTGGATCCACAGACCACAGAACACTAAAGATTTTTTGTTTTTGTCCACAATCCCAGGCTGAATTTGGGAAACAAAACAGCTCAAAATGAGCATTAATTAACCTTCTACATTCTCTAGTTGTGTAGAGTTCTTAATTAAGTGGCTAATGAATATTTTAACTCTTGAGAGTGTAAACAACATTTTTACACTTTCAAAGAGTTAAACCTGGTTAAACCAACTTTACATCATTTAGCCTGGGGACCACCTGGAACCCTCTTAAGGACCACTGGTGGTCCCTGGACCACTGGTTGAAAAGCACTGACTGACACAAGGTGTAAGGCATGTACACCTGTAAGATGTACATACATGCCGCTGTCCTGGTGGACATGCTGGTCAGTATTTGCTCAGAGTCCCAATTTGGGGGGGGATGGTAGGGGGACGGCTTCATTGCCCGTGGCGCGAAACGACACGGGCGATGAAGCCGCACCCATACCATTTTCAGTTACAGGACTTTTATTAGTCAAGTAAAGCATCAATAATAACATCAGTTGTTGTTGAAGCTGCAACAGACACACAGCATATATAAAGCTAAAGGTCTGACTCAGAGAGTTTTCTGTTTTCAATGATGAAATGCTGTTGGTTTAGTGGTGAGATGATAGTAGCAGTAGGCCCTAGTACTAGTGTTTCAAATACTTTTAAATATAAGCACTGAAACATCTTGGGTTGTTGTGCATGCCATCATGTTTGGTGGGGCAAACTGGGCATTTAGGGGGGCATTGCCCCCCCATGCCCATGCCTAGACCCGCCCCTGGTCTCCAGTCCACTGGGCAGTGACTGTACTGTACAAACAGCTGCTTGTCCCGTCCTGCTTGGAAATGGTTCCATATATACAGTCCATTTAGAAACATCCCTGTAGGCTGTTGTTTTCTCAGCTGTCCTATCAGCTCCCACTCCTGTGGGGGGGGGGGGGGGGGGGGGGGTTAGTGCCCATTTACTGAGGCTGGAGGCTGAAGGAGTTTGGCCAAAAGCTGTGTCCCCTCAGCCATTACTGGGGGTTCAGGAGGGGCCAGGGGCGGATCTCTAGCAGCTTGTGTAACGACTGGGATTCGAACCGGTTGGGTAAATGGTAAATGGTAAATGGTTGCATTTATATAGCGCCTTTATCCAAGGCGCTTTACATAGATTGTGCATCACATTCACCCATTCACACACACATTCATACACTGATGGCAGTGGAAACCATGCAAGGTACTACTAGCACATCAGGAGCAATTAGGGGTTCAGTGCATAGAGTTAATAAAATACAGAGACCACTTCTGTAGGAAACAGTGAAGCAAAAAAGACATAGTGGTCAAAGTGTAGAATGCAGTTTAGACCAAACTATGGGCCACGTGAACGCGCACTAGGCTCCGCCCCCTCCAGGAAGCTTTCAGCTGAGCTCTGACTGTCAGCTCTGAGGTGGAGGAGCGGTGCGCTCAGCACACACCGGCCAGCGGTGGACTTTGGCTTAGTTATCAATAATATGTGTATATAAAATATATCTAACTCATCGAATCTGCTAGTTAGATCGATATTGTTCTTATAAAATAGTTGGTTGGTGCCCAAGTATTAATATTACGAAGATACCATTTGCCATTTTGACTGCCTGGGACTTCTCATTCACTTACAATGGGCTTCGGTTAGAACTCGAATTCTAAAAACGTTTTTTTTTAAATAGCGACTGTACCTGAAATATTTATGGAGATTTAGCATCGAAATGAATATAAAATCATATGAACACTTGGTTTGCTAACCTACAAGTAGTCGAAAGTCATTTTCTGCTATAGATCTGTCTCTCCATTAACCCGTCATCAAGTCACCTTCCCTGGGCAGAGTGGCTAATGACAGCTCGCTGCTGCTGCTGCTGCTGCTGCTGCTGCTGCTGCTGCTGCTGTGGTGGTGGTGGTGGTTGTGCACAGAGCCATGTGTCTTGTTCCAGAACACTGAAAATCATCATTTTCCCCTTAATGCATAGCATGTTTAGGTGTAATGACATTTATTCTGTTTGGACAATATATTTAAGAAGGTCGATTTAAATAAATAATATTGTCAAACACCAAAATAGTGTGATTACACTGGAGTTTTCACCCAAGGCAAGGCAGAGTTCCCAAACGTTTTCATGCCAAGGACCCCCAAATTGACATGGATGAGCATAGGGATCCCATTAAAAAAATGAGGGACCCCCAAATATTGATTTTGATGGCTCTAGCAGCAATTCTCGACCTGTTTAGTTTCAAGGACCAACTCCCACAGGGACCCCTGAGTTATAACATGGTTATATAGTGTGGTTATCACTGACCCAAGGAAGCTTTGCTCTGAATAAGATTTAGTATTGATGTGCTCATAAGATAATCAAAATGCTTTCCAACCAACTTCATTAAAACATTGGCATCTGTGACAGTCACAGATGAATAGCCTACCTTTTACAATTATCTATTAATCGTCATTGAATAAAAAATGAACACAGCAAACAGCAATATGTAGATCCAATAATGGCACTTCTTGATGGCATGAGAATCAAATGCAAAAACAGTTGTATACAACCCCTGTTAATGAACAAACAGTGACTACTCTGGAAATGTTATCAGGATATTTATCATGTTATTTTAAACAAAAAATCACCTTTGCATTTGTTTATGTACAGCATTATAATTT
This sequence comes from Benthosema pterotum, assembly GCA_039105355.1. Lineage (NCBI taxonomy): Eukaryota > Metazoa > Chordata > Actinopteri > Myctophiformes > Myctophidae > Benthosema > Benthosema pterotum. Next base: position 3,331,268 of record CM076982.1, read on the forward strand.
AGAACATATTAGTAGAACAGACTTGGGCACTAGGTGGGGTCAGTGCATGATTTGCACATTTCCCTTAAACCTTGACGCCGTGTGTGTGTGTGTGTGTGTGTGTGTGTGTGTGTGTGTGTGTGTGTGTGTGTGTGTGTGTGTGTGTGTGTGTGTGTGTGTGTGTGTGTGTGTGTGTGTGTGTGTGTGTTAAAAGTTAGTTAACCAGATGTGAACTCTTTGAGTGTAAGCATGAAACCAAATGGACCCGCAAGCGCAAGGGTCCATTTGGTTTCATGTTAAAATATTCATGAAACCACATAATATTTGGTTTGAGTTAAAATATTCATGATCTGAATTAGCCCAAGTCTACACAACTACACAGTGGTCCCTGAGAGGGTTCCAGGTGGTCCCCAAATGGACCCTTGCGGGTACATTTGGTTTCATTTTTACACTCTCAAGAGTTAAAATATTCGGCATGTGAATTAGTCCAAGTCTACACAACTAGAAGATGGACAAAAGCAAAATAAATCTTTAGTTTTTGGGTCTGTGGGGCTAAAATGTCTTCAAGTGGTGGTCCGTGGCTCAAATTCTGAATAAATGGTGGGCCCTGGCATCAAAAAGGTTGAAAACCACTGAACTAGAGAATGTAGAAGATTAATGGTCATTTGTATGTTTGTTTCTGAAATCCAGCCTGGAATTGACTCAAAAAAAAAAGAAACAAAAAAAAAATAAATCTCACGGACCACCAAGTGGTGGTCCGTGGCTCAAATGCTGAATAAATATTGGACCCTATTTCATATCAGGGGGCGAAATGTTGAAAACCACTGCTTTAAAACATGATACTGTAATAAATTATAAAACCATAGTCGTTGCATAGCTATTCATTCATTCATGGTGGACTTCCAAGCGGCACCAAGCGGCACTTTCCGAAAATTAAACCGAAAAGAGGTCTCCTCGGGCGGCTAGACAAGCCGTGTAGTGTAGCCTTTAATAAGTACACGAGTCAGCGACGCGCGGCCATGATTCACTCGCACGCACACGCCCACACGCACGGTCGCGTTCATGAGAGTTCATGTGGGGCGCGTTCGCGTGGCCCATTCGCAATGCATCAACGCTGCTGCTCCAACCCGGAAGTTTGCTTCATGCGCTGGGTGAGCAAGTTAATGCAAGTGGGTGGAAGGGAAAATCAGAATACTGCTCTATGTTACTCTAAGGTTCAGTGAGGGACACATCGACACTAACTCTACGGGAGCCCGGGATCGACCGGCAACCTTGTGGTTACCATCCGGTTACTCTACCTCTGAGCCACTGCCGCCACGTGGTCCTCCCACGTGAAAGTCCAGCATCTT
>CM076982.1:3335095-3342595 GCA_039105355.1 Benthosema pterotum
CACTTTTTTTAGGGTAGTGTGATTTTTCACCAGGCACGAATTAGTAGCCGCTTCGACCTCTATCCATGGATTGAATAGAGCATAATCGCGAGTAATCACACGATCGAATACAACGAGTAGACGCAGATAACAGATACCCGTCGGGCAAGTAGATATTTTGTATTCATTGCATCGGTGGATCACGGCTACTACTAGTAGGGCGGGGCGAAGCAAGTTTTACTGAAGTTATGTTTAGGGTTAGTAACCGCATAAAGCACCGTCTAACCCTAACCCTAGCCTAATCCTAAACCCTAAACATAACCTTTGTAAAACTAAGCTATGCCTACACCTAACCCCAACCTAAACTTAACCTCAGTAAACTTATGCCTAAACCTAACCTAACCCTAACCATAACCTCAGTAAAACTTCCTTTCCCCGCCCTACTAGTAACTGTAAGACCATATTTTGTATTTTGTCATATCAACTAAAGTAAAAACAGTACAATACAAATACATCATTTAAGTTTTATTGCATAACTAAAAAAGTGGATCGTATTGTACTTAGAATTGTATTGTAATGGGATGGATAGAAAAGGTTTAGTTTAATTAGTTTAACTTATTTTAGTTTAAATTGAAAAGAACAAAAGATTTTCAAGTTCAAGATTCAAAACTGAAATGCATTGTGGGGAGAAGAAGCTGGACAAGGAGAGAGGACCAGAAGACAAGACAAGTGGCTGGAAGTTCGCCATTAGCACAACACATTCATTGCATTGGTAAGAAATAATTAATGTTTTTGAGATTTTGTTTGGCATGTATTGTGTTAAGTGGTGGAGGTGGTAACGTGTGGTCAGTGGGGCGCATGGTAACCAGCATTAGCCTACGACTTGGATGCAATGCAGGGATGGTGCAGGTGAGATGTTGGAAACCGGGACATTTGACAACGCAACAGTTCGTTTTAGTTTTCATTTCTTTTCATTTTTGTGGAGCTTTCCTTTAACTCGAGGAGTCACGGAGGTGCGGTGCTTGTAGGTTATAGTTAACCACGCTGTTTCAGCGGGCCAATAGCGCGTCCCGCGCCGCATTTCACCACACTATACCGGGCAAGCAGGACGCCGCGAACCGCTGTTCACCACGTTGTTTTCAGCGGGTCGGTAGAACGTCCCGCGCCGCATTTAACCACACTATAGCGGCCAGGCAGCACGCCGCGAGCCGCTGTTCACCACGTTGTTTTCAGCGGGTCGGTATCGCGTCCCGCGCCGCATTTAACCACACTATAGCGGCCAGGCAGCACGCCGCGAGGCGCTGTTTCAGCGGGCCGGGTAACGCGACCCGAGACCCAGTCAATCACACTGTTTAGTGGACGAGCAGCATGCCACGAGCCGTATTGAAGTGCATGCGGTGCGGTAGTGAGTAGTGACTCATTCTGGTGATATATTTACCACCTATTTGGTTTAACCTTATTCATACCCCACTCTGAAAGTATATTTAACAGATGGATGTATGCATTCGCCATATCATTTAGATTTAGAATATAAATACACGGACACACATTGCATGCAATTAATTTGACCCCCCCCCCCCCCCCCCCCCCCCCACCCCCCCCCCCCCCCCCCCCCCCCCCCCCCCCCCCCCCCCCCCCTGTGCTTCATGCAGACCATTGTATCGGAGATGGACAGGATTTAGAGCTGTAAGTATTGCCCTTTTAACTGTACCAAGAATTCAGCTTTTGAATCCTTATAGATCAGGGGTTTTCAACAGGTCCCTGAGAGGATTCCAGGTGGTCCCCAGGCTAAAGGATGGAGAGTTGGTTAACCAGATGTAGCTCTTTGAGAGTGGTAAACATGAAACCAAATGGACCCTTGCGGGTCCACTTGGTTTCATGTTTACACAGTTAAAATATTCATCATGTGAATTAGCCCAAGTCTACACAACTAGAGAATGTAGGAGTTTAATGGCCATTTCAGGAGTTGACACTAAGGTCTCCGAGGCACTTGCCCATCGGGCAAGTTCAAGTCAGGTTCTACTTGCCCTCAGGTCATGGTCACTTGCCCCCCAAAAATATATTGTAAATTTTGCATTTAAGTTTACTTCCTACTTGAGTGCTTTAAACCAGGGGTTTTTAACAGGCGGTCCGGGGACCACCAGTGGTCCCTGAGAGGGTTCCAGGTGGTCCCCAGCTAAGTTGGTTAACCAGATGTAACTCTTGAGAACATAAAAATGAAACCAAATGGACCCTTGCGGGTCCATTTGGCTTCATTTTTACGCTCTCAAGAGTTAAAATTCATCATCTTAATTAGCCCATGGTGGTCACAGACCCAGTGGTCCCTGACCCCAGCAAAATGATAGTTTGGAACCAAATGGACCTGGGAGAGAGATAGGTAGAGATCGCTAGAAAGCAGGGAAAGACACAGAGGCAGGGTGCAATGACTGCCTTTAAGACAAATTTACAGTATCTTGTGTTGTGTTATAGTGCACTAAGTTGCACACTTGCCCGATCGGGCAACCAGGTAGCAGTCTTCACTTGCCCACCCATTTTTTTTTTACTTGCCCCGGGCAAGCGGGCAAGTGTTAGTGTCAAGCCCTGCCATTTTGATCTGTATGTTTGACTGTTTTGTTTCCTAAATCCAGCCTGGTATTGTGGGCAAAAGCAAAATAAACCTTTAGTTTAAACCTTTAGTTTGGGGGTCTGTGGGGCTAAAATGGCATCAAATGGTGGTCCGTGGCTCAAATTCTGAATAAATAGTAGACCCTGGTATCAAAAGGTTGAAAGCCACTTTTGTAGATAAAATACCCTTATCCCGCATTCACACCAAACCAGATAGCAACCATTATGTGCAAATGTACCTGTTCAGTAACAGAATACTTTTCTCACCTTTTTATAATATACACTTAAAAGTAAACCATGAAGTCAGGAGCCCTTATAAAACTTGTGACTATGAAGGCAGTGTCTACAGTTTCCTTCAAAGCACACAAAAGTAAAAATAACAGAACAGATAGATAACTGGAAGATGTTTCATCCAGACATAATTCTTACAATGGTGGAGGTTTTGAACAAGAACAGTCAAATGATGGTGATGGTGATGATGGTCATTATGATGGCTTCATGAAGGCAAGGAAAGGAGAACTAAAGAAAAAATCATTAAAATGCCACATTTGTTTTTAGGAGAAAATAAATCGTCAGAAGAAGGCTGATGCCAGCAAGGTTTTACAACGATGGCCAGCACCCTTTACAGAAAGCCAGGTAGGTTTTTGACTATTTACAAAATAGGACTATGTGGCCCTGTGTTTTTGAACTTGTTCAATATGCATTTATGAATAGCACAAAGTAGATTTATGTTAATTATTATTTTCTTTTTCGCTATCAGGTATAAATATCATAGTGATCTGTCCTATTTAATTTAATTCTTTCATGGGTCATGATTTGTGTTTCTGGCTCTCTGGCCATGTTTTGTGTTTCAGATTTGGTGGGACAAATCTGAGAGACCACTTCTTCAGTGCACTGGACCAGCTGTCCTCAAAGCTGATTGACCTTCAGGATGAAGAAAGGCATCGCTGGAGAGCATCTGACTGAGCTTCTACTACAGACCAGGGTGAGTTGTCTACAGTCTACTTCCCTTGATCTCTGCTTTCCTTTTTCCATTTGCAAACTTCTCATGCAAGATATTTTCATATATTATGTTTATAATGTCCACTTATTTATATTATCGTTGTCACTTTAAAACTATAAGCACTTAATGGCACCATAGTGTGGCATTTAGTCACATTGGTCTTGTAACTTAGGCCTGGCAAAAAGCCTAATTTATTAGTACTGTAACTCAGTTACTCAAAGGATTTGCTCAGGTTTATGTAGTTTTATTCACTTATGTGACATAACTGAAATTCCTGTCTCCCTGACTGCCTGGCTGCTGTGTCTTACCACGTCCTGCCTGCCCTGTCCTACTGCCTGCCCTACCATGTCCTTCCTGCCCTACTGCCTGCCTTCCAGACCACAGAGCCAACAGCTGTGAGAACTCTTCGTCTTCATGGACTGCCACTCATCTTGGGGGACCATCCGGCCGCCGCCTTCAAGTCTTGCTCCGTGAGTAACTTAATTTCTTATAAACATTGCAGATGTCATTATTTTTAACAGAAGAGAAATATCAGTTTTATCTTGGATGACACGTTCCTAGAAACATTTTTATTTCAGGAAAAAGTACATTTATTATAGTTATTTTAATAATTGTGCCGTTTATATTCTGCAATGTAGATCTATTTAGTATTTCAGTACTAAATATGGTTATGTTCTGTTCTTGTTCTGTTGCTATTAGGATGTACGTGATTCTTCCCAATACATCAAGATGACAGTGGGACTCCTCAACATGGAGGGGGAAAGTTCTCAGCCAGCCCATCCAAGATGGGGATTGTCTTGGAAAGGACTGTGTTGACGGAGGTGGCTGACCTGCCTCACACCGTCTGTGTTTTATTTGGACTGATTTATGCCCTGCACATGGACTACCCAACATGCATGCAAAAATACATGCAACTTCATTCAACAGGTAATGCTGAATGTCTGCCACGCAAGGTTCAACGTTTGAAGGATCAGCTGGAATTCTAAAACATGTCTGTAATGATGAGATGATGTCTCTCTCTCTCACACACACACACACACACACACACACACACACACACACACACACACACACACACACACACACACACACAATGACACTACAATCGGGGAAAAAAATGACACTACAATTGGGGGAAAAAGTGCTTGCCTTTTTGTGTGAATGTAGGGTGACCAGATCCAAACTGTTCATTTAAGGGACAGAAGTTTTGCATGTGTGGGATAAGTCGAGTGGGGAAACAAAATGTGTTAAATTATTATCATCATCTTGATGTCAATATTCCAAAATAATTCAGGATTTCAATTCAAATATAGCAAAACCTAGGTTGTCTATAAGCTCAACACGTGCCGCACTGTGAGACATTTTGAGCTTGTAGATCAGCTCTTTTTTAATATGGCCTAAATATGGCTTTAAACGGTCTTGGGACTGCCCCACACAAAGAGGGACATCTGGTCACCCTATATGTGAAAGTAGAGAAGCTGCTACTACTTTTTTCTTTTACAATTCTGAAAAGTATCTTGCCTAAAGTACAGATGATATGGTTATCTTTGAAGAGGTGAACGCAGACTCTGAGGCTAGTGAACTTTGTAATTTAACAAACCGGCCTCGTCCAAAAAGATTATGTGAAAATAGCTGTACTTTTCTCACCTTAATATACACATGTAAATAACTGTGCCAAGAGAAGACGGCTTTTGAATCATTATAGACTAGTAAACATGAAGTGTTTCTTCTTCCTGATTGTGTGTTGTGTTTAGGTGGACATGTGTATTTGTTTAATTTAATATCTATCTTCAATATAGCCTTTACTCTGTTGTGCATAATTCGCTAATTCGACAGATTTCACAAAGTTGTTCTAATATGCTTGCAAAGAACTCTCTGGAATGTGCAGTATAGCTTGCATCTTTAACATAAGTAATGCTAAATTGTGATCAAGCTTGGATGTTGGAGGGACAAATATTTGTGACTCTGAAATTATGAAATTGTTGAATAAATTTACAAAGAAAGTAATATGGGGTGTGTCTTTGATGTGAATATGCTGAAGTGAAATAAACCTTGAAACATAAGTGCAATGAACGTAGGATTCTTAATTTTAGAAGAAAGGATTTTAAGTCTATTTAACTTGAATTCTTCAATTTTGGAATTAGTATTTCTAAGTTAACATCACAAAGTATTCAAGTACATTTAACTTAAATGCTTCTATTTAGGAATTTCTAATGTTGAGTTAACATCACTCAAGTATTTTAATTATGGAACTAAACAAATATCAGTGCAACCAGTTTCCATAAAATGTTTAAGTTTATTGGACTTATCTGGGCTAAGGGTGTAGTAGCCGTGATCCACCGATGCAATGAATACAAAATATCTACTTGCCCGGCGGGTATCTGTTATCTGCGTCTACTCGTTGTATTCGATCGTGTGATTACTCGTGATTATGCTCTATTCAATCCATGGATAGAGGTCGAAGCGGGTGGAATTAGCCACCTCCTAGATTCGCACAGGATCAGAGCCATAGACAGAGTTAGGACAACTCAGTCCACTTCTGAGGCCAGTCCAATGGCAGCTCTTAGACTGGAGACTGGAATAGAGAATGGTGACATTAAATAGGGACAAGTCCTGGACCTGAAGTATAGGCAGGAATGCATTGGACTCAGGCAACAGCCTCTGCTGTAATGACCTTAAATCGCTTTATTATAGATATTTTTTTGTAATAGTACAACATAAACATTATTTTACATTGTACAGTAATACTGTTGCTGTGCAATACCGTTTACATGTTGAAAACATGCATAAAACAGATTTTATTTGCTCTGCCCTCATTGAAAACAATGCATTTCCAACTCCAGTTTGTCCCTATTTAGGCTGCATTTCACAGCAGCTCGAGCGCTAATTTTCTGAAACCCTCAATGTCGCAGCTCTTGTACTAGTGCCTGTCATGGATATTAGCCTCGATCTCCAGGCTCTCATCCGCGCTGCGAGATGAGAGCCTGGATTCACCGTGCCCCAAAACGACTGACGGAAGTCCGGACTTCCGGAAGTTCCGGTTAGTTAACTTCCGCCGGAAGTTTCCATTAGTCACGATGCGGTGCTCCCGAAAATGAATACCCCACGGAAACATTTTATTTCTCCCTTTGTGCTCGCAAAGCTGTTGTAAATGTTTAAAAGATGAAATCATGTGCACTTTGGTTAGAAACTTTTTTTTTTTTTTTTTTTTCTAGAAAATAACATTGAACAAGTCAAGTCGCTCGTGAGGACTGAACAGGGTTGTTTCTCTGGGGACTGTAAATACAGTAACACTAGTGAGGACTGAACAGGGTTGTTTCTCTGGGGACTGTAAATACAGTAACACTAGTGAGGACTGAACAGGGTTGTTTCTCTGGGGACTGTAAATACAGTAACACTAGTGAGGACTGAACAGGGTTGTTTCTCTGGGGACTGTAAATACAGTAACACTAGTGAGGACTGAACAGGGTTGTTTCTCTGGGGACTGTAAATACAGTCACTTCCGCAACTAATGTTCTCAGTCTCAAAAGCGCACTGTGTAACCAGGGTGCATAGGTATGATGTCACAGGAGATTTTCCCTGGAACCCTTGGCCCGGAAAATCTGCCTGGGGATCCAAATTGCTTAGAAAAGCCACAGCCTATAGGGCAACACACCGAAGGACAGAATAGAGTATGGAATACGTGTGTTTAGGACCTGTTACAGGAATGTTTAGCTTAAAGGACAACTATGTATTATTTATTTTATTTTTTTTCAACCAAGGTTCATTTTTTGGTTGTTATTATGGAATGGGTGTTAATTGTATTACATTCCTTGCTTTCTTTAGTTTTAGGGATCTTAGCTAAGGGGGGGGGGGGGGGGGGGGGGATTTCCTTTTTTTATTATCTACTACAGTCCTAATAAACCCCAGGACAT
>CM076982.1:3347595-3364981 GCA_039105355.1 Benthosema pterotum
TCTTTCCTGTAATGCAGTGGTTTTCTCCCAGTGGTCCGGGGACCACCAGTGGTGCCTGAGCGGATTCCAGGTGGTCCCCAGCTAAATGATTGACAATTGATAACCAAAATGGACCCTTACAGATCTGTAACTCTTGAAAGTCTTAAAATGAAACCAAATGGACCCATAAGGGTAATAGTTAAATTATATTTAAACATCTGAATTACTTAATTTTCAAGAATCTACACAATTAGAAAATGCAGCAGAATTAGTATTTAGGCCAGTTTATCTCTCCTAAATTGTGGTCATGAACATGAAAATCCTTATTTTTGGGTCAGAGAGACTAAACTCAACATCAAATTCTGCTAAAATGCAGAATAAGTAGTGGGCCCTGGTATGAAAAAAACAATTATTACTTGATGGCATTATGTGTAAGATCAAAATGAGTTTTTGAATTGCATGTGGTACTTCATTGTATTTTTGTGTGCAGTGCCAGTGTGTTTCTGCCTGATGCAGAAAGTTTTATTTCATGATAAATATGTATTTTTAGTCTAATTATTCATTTTGCTGTTATTATAGCGCTGTTTCTTAGATTGTGACAGCTTCTTTAGCCAATCAGATTTTGATTTTGCCCTGCTGGGCGTTGAGTTTCCTGTGCCAGAGCCTGCCAGAGCTGGTGCCTGCCAGAGCCATTTAGAGACAGAGTTGCACCAATGATGGGATACACAGTCACGTTAGTCACGTGGTCATGTGGTCACAGCCAGAGACTGTATCTAAGGCAGAGTTCTGACAACTCCGTTCACTTCATAGTTCATCCAATAGAGACACACAGGGACTACAAATTTCATGAAACAGCGGCCACCCAAAAGGGTTCGTTAGAAACAGGGTACTGCAGGCAGCCCATAAAGTCCACTGAAATTCCACTGTAGTTAGCCTACCCTTAAAAATATATGAACCACATTATACATTATACATTGCACATTACAATATTGGTTATAATTACAATTGGCTGTTTCACTAAAATGCTGACAGCACTTGGGACAGTAAGGAGTCCTGCAGCTGTCATTCTACAGAAATAGGGCCACCTGCCCACTATGGTCAGGACTTGTGAGTGAGAACATCTACTATAGCTTCCTCAGTGAAACAATGCCTAATTTGGGATTCTTGACACCTCTAACTTGGGGGTTGGGGTGCAACCCGAACTATAGCCTAGTCTTTATAAGTCTTTTACTGTATGTACTGCCAGTTGAGTTGAGAGAGTGTGTGTGTGCCCCATCAGCCGTGAGGCTGGTGGTGGCTTCTGTGACCAAGACTACAATAAACATGGAACATTCGAAATAGAATGCTGCTGCTCCTCCGTTGCTTCCTTCTCCAACATCTTTGCACTGTTTTTAAGTATTATTTTCCCACTATATTTTCAACACTACCCTTAAAACAATATGAAATGAACAGAAGACTATATTGATTTGAATAAAAATGTGATTCCAAATGTATGAAGTGTCTTTGTCAACACATGTTGTTGTTTTCTCAACAGAGGACGTGTTTCACATTTAATTTACCACTTGAATAAGTTACCAATAATGTTAACAGAGCAGAGAGGAGACGGCAGACAGAGAACCTGTCGCTTTTAAATGACGTCACTGTCTTTACGAGGCTACAATCGCCGACTTTGAAGAGTCAAATTCTCAACAATACACACCAATCCCGACTGACTTTGTTCATTCATGTCTATATTTGGTACATGTCACAGCTTATTATTATGTTTTACCTACCTCAGAGCTCTGACAGTTGTTTTACTGTTGTCAGCTTGTTGTATTAATAAATGGGGCTGATTAAATTGTAAAATAAGCCAGCTATATTTGGAGGAGTGACATATACTGACATTTTCAACTTCCATAGTGAATTCTGCATAGGAGTATTAACTAGTCTTGTAAAATGCCGTTTGGATCATTATAAACAAATACATAGCATATGAAACAAAACACAGCTAATATATCTGAGTATTGAAAAATCTCAAGGGATGATGGGACCATGACGTATATACTGTGCGACCACATTAAGTTGAGATTTATAATGCTCGTATATGTGAATTTCTGATGGATACTATATTATAGTACACTGTGGGCTGTATATTGAGATGGTAGATGTGTGACAGTAATAAGGACAAATAAATCATATTTTACACGTCATCAGAACACAGAATAAATCGCTACAGCCTCAGTAATAAATTAGTGAAATTACGGTATTTTATGACAGGGATTGCAGGGATTGCACTGACCGCTGCAATACCCTGTTCTAATGAACCCTTTTGGGTGGCCGCTGTTTAATTTGGGGGTGTGAAATTTGTAGTCCCCGTGTGTCTCTATGGGGCCCGCTCTTACTCCTGGGGGGAGGAATAGTGACACTCTCAGACAGGAAGTCGATAAATTTTAATGTTTTTTAATGATTTTAATGTTGTCATAAAAACAGCATGAACAAACATTTTTTTATTATTCTATTAATCACTATACCTTTGTAGAAAATAATCAGTGCATGCAAATGAGAGAAGACATGTCACCGGTCATTTTAGGGTGCTTTGTTTGCATGTATTTATTGACGCATTGAAAGAGGAGAATAGTAGTTTTTCAATAGCAATTCAGTTCAAAGGAGCTTCATTGACATGAGAAATAGCGCCTCATTCACGGACTGTAAATGGCGTCTCTAAACGCCAATAGACAGAGTCGCGACATTGAGGGGGCAGAAAATAGTATGGTCACGTGGTTTAGTGACAGCCAGAAGCTACCAAATGCATTGGAGCCTATGGGGCTCCCATAGGCTCCAATGCATTTGGTAGCTTCCGGCTGTCACTATTTGTTGTCACTATCCCATAGAAGTCTATGTAGAGGAGCCGCCATTGCACAGGCCCCATGAAGTGAACTGAGTTGGCGTAACTCTGTCTATTTCTAAGGCTCTGGCTCCCGCTAGCTGCATGGCCCTTGATGACGTTCACCTGCTGTGTTCTGGGTGAACATGGAGGATTTACTGCGGATTCTGTTCTGGTTTAAAGTTTGTTCCCGCGTAGAGAGAGGACTATAATACTATCACTATCACTGTGGGTTGGATTGTCCCGCTAAATGAAGGTGGAAAAAGGCGGGAGAGGAAAAAACTGCCCTGGTTCTGGTTCTGGTTCTGGAATGGATTTACGTTTTCTAGACATGTCGACCATACACTGGCACCACGGTAAGGAACCCTGTGTGTGTGTGTGTGTGTGTGTGTGTGTGTGTGTGTGTGTGTGTGTGTGTGTGTGTGTGTGTGTGTGTGTGTGTGTGTGTGTGTGTGTGTGTGTGTTGTTCCAACGTAAGTTATTATCGTTATGTTTTACGTCAGGGGTTTTCAACAGTGGTCCCTGAGAGGGTTCCAGGTGGTCCCCAGCTAAGTTGTTTAACCAGATGTAACTCTTGAGAGTGTAAAAATGAAACCAAATGGACCCTGGCGGGTCCATTTGGTTTCATTTTTACGTTCTCAAGAGTTAAAATATTCATCATCTGAATTAGCCATTTTGGAATTTATGTTTTGCTTCTTTTCTTTCCAAAATCCAGCCTGGAATTGTGGACAAAAGCAAAATATATCTTTAGATTTGGGGTCTGTGGGGCTAAAATGTCCTGAAATGATGGTCCGTGGCTCAAATCCTGAATAAATGGTGGGCCCTGAGATGAAAATTGTTGAAAACCCCTGTTTTACGTGTCTGCTTGTGTTCGTGTTGTGTTTAGGTGAATATACAGGTGGTTATGGTTATGGTTGTCTCATTATCATGACACTCGTGTGAAGTATAGTACGAGCATGTGCATGGCTAATACAGTTACAGCATTGTGTGTGTGTGTGTGTGTGTGTGTGTGTGTGTGTGTGTGTGTGTGTGTGTGTGTGTGTGTGTGTGTGTGTCGCTTACAGACTCATCTCTATAGCTTGCCTTTTAAAAGTAATAGATGCACTTTTTATGTTGCTTCTAATTTGATGCTGCAGCTGTTTCCCTGCACACAGACACTTGCTTTGTCCTGCAGCCGGTCCAGAACTTGGTGTTGTCAACAGGCCTGTATGTTGGTCTGTTTGTTGTTAGTAATAGTTTGGGTGCTGCTGTGGGACCCCTCTGGTATATTTCTGACCCACTGTTTCAAATATTTTCACTCTTGCAAACATTAACTGTAGTATTAGCACTGTTGCACAAGACGATACCAAAACATATGTTCATGTTCTTCTGCCTCTATTCCCTGGCATTAAACAGATGCAAATGCTAATGGAAAAAAAAGCAGAAGTCACTATAGTTTTTCTGCAATTGCACAGCTGTTTTTTTGTGGCACCAACAAAGAAAGTCGACCATGACAGCTTTTATTCTCAGTTGTCGGGGTCACTCAAACATGTAGCCCATTTGGGTTTTTGTTTTGTGTGAACGTTCCACAAGGGCCTTCTATGCTTGGGTGGAGGTGCTGTAGAACAGGGGTTTTCAACCTTTTTGACTCCAGGGACCACCATTTATTCAGCATTTGAGCCACGGACCACCATTTGATTACATGTTCACACCAAAGACCTAAAATTAAAGAATTATTTTGATTTTGTCCACAATTCCAGGCTGTATTTTGCCAACAGTGAAACTTCGTAATTAACAGTGAGACTTTGTAAATAAGTGGTGCAAATTCAGATGATGAATATTTTAACTCTTGAGAGTGTAAAAATGAAACCAAATGGACCTGCAAGGGTCCATTTGGTTTCATTTTTACACTCACTCGCTTACTATTTTGAGGTAGCCTACTTTGACATTGAAGGCAAGGCTGCATTTACAGTTTTATTTTTTATTTTTTTTGTCAATACAATTTTCAATCCCTTCTACACCCGGAGGCCAGTTTAGACTATCAAAATTAGTTGCTTCTTCTAACAATGAATCCAAAGATTGAGTTCTGCATTGTACACCTACGCATCTAAGCACTGTTATTTGAGTTTGAGCTTGGATTCCTTTGATGCGCCCGGATATAATCATCTGCACCATCAAAACAAAATCCCTTTTAAACGCTCCAGTGGCAGGTCCAAGTAACCAGGAACACATCTGTAATGTAGGGAAAGTTTCCCCAGTTGAATCCGGTGCATTGCAAAATCCTAGAAAACCATTCCTCCAGTTGTGAAATTATTACATACAGTACTGGACCCATCGGTAATTAGTTCTTTCTGGTGGTTTTCACGATCTGTCTTTGCAATGCATGAGTGAAGATTCCCATGGATCTCATTCCGAACTGTGTCAGACATCCAGTCGTCTTTTTAAACACTCGCTATACTACTGAGTAAATGCATTCCCGATCATCATAGTACATATAGTCTTGACAACCAGGCTTTTATTTTTGTCCATGTTGCGCGACAACGGAAAGCCTGGACTACATCGTTAGCCACTGTGGCCTAGAAGTGGGAAAAAAATTGGCCTTGCATGGTAACTGACAAACAATGAGTAGTGGTGGGGGATTCGGGGAACTATACATTACAATGGCATGTTTCCAAGGTGTTAGACTTCATTAATTCAGCCTTTTGTTATCAAATGGCTCAAAACCTTTTTTAACTGGTCCTGGAGACTGGAGGTGTTGATGGTCCCCAAAACATCAGGATGGCTAATGAATGGCCCATCACTATTTCCACTAACCAGCCTCTCCACTGTGGTCCCACCCACGCCCATGGCCTACCTGTGCGCAACGTGCAAGTATGCACTCTACTGAGTGCTGCTTTATTTGTTTGTCTGTTTACTGTTCGTTGCTAACAGTATCTGACAGCAGAACATCAACAGGGTTTCTTGTTGATGGATGACATGCACTTCTGTCAGTGTTTCATATAGTCATTGATTGATTGAATAGTTTATTAGAGGGTAAAAGTATAAACAACAACAACAACAGTACAGTACAGTTAATTTGCTCCAGAGCCTGGCCTGAACCTCTCCAAAAGGTTCAGATCCAAAACATCTTCCCAGGAAAAATGCATGTCTGGGCTGGTGAGCCTTAATTGTCATTTCCCACAGCAACAACAACGGGGGAAATAAGCCTTTGTGTACTGTTATTCTTTAGCTATACTTTAGCTATACTATCAGATCTACAAGCTCAAAGCGCGCCACCAAGTGGCGCGCTATGAGCTTGTAGGTCTGATATAAGCAGACATTTTTACTCAAATCTTTACTTCTTGGGGATCCTTAGAACAACATGTTTTCAGATGGAGGTCCGCAGCCAATTATAGATTATTCTGGGGATCCTTGGCATGAAATATGTTGAGCATCACTGACACAGGAACATAGATTTTTTTCAGAAAAACTAGAATCTAGCGTCATAAACTACAATCTACGGTCACAAACTAAAATCTATTGTCGGAAACTAGAATCTAGTGTCAAAACTAGAACGTGGCTTCACAAACTAGAATCTAGTGTCAAAAACTAGAAATTAGCCTCAGAAAGTAGAATCTAGTGCCAAAAACTACAATGTAGCTTCGGAAACTAGAATCTAGTGTCAAAAACTAGGATGTCGCTTCAGAAACTAGAAATCTAGTGTCAAAAACTAGAATATAGCTTCAGAAACTAGAATCTAGTGTTGAAAACTAAAATCCAGTGCCGGAACGTAGTATCTAGTGACGGGACAGAATGTAATAAAAGCCCCTCACCCCCCACAGAGGGTGACGACTCTGTTGTCTCATCACAATGTCCATGATCTGCTTCATGCTGTCTCCATCTCTGTTTGTCATTGAGAGGCTGAAGGTCACAGCTGGACTCAGCATCTTCCACTGTCCAACCCAAGACGTCATTAAATTTGAATTTGTCCGTAACTATTGAGAACACATTTTGTGCCGAAGCGGCCCTGCTACTTTTCTACTTCAGAGTTGATTTGAAATGTGGTATTGTGGAGGCGTTTCCTGTATATCCTTCATATTGAAATGTGATGTGTGTGTGGTGGTAATGTCTGGTGCCTCGATGGCATCGTGTGTGAATATGTCACCAGACCTACTGTATACTTGTCTCCCAGCCAGTGCTTAGACACAATGGCCTAGATTTTCGTCACCACTAAACCCCTTGTCTCTTAACTTCTTTGCCTTTTTTAAACTATTAAAAAAAACATTTTCCAATAGTTAAAATGGCCAGACCACAGGCTCACGATGTGTCGATAGATTGGCACGTTGAACTTTATTTCAAAAAAGGTTTTTCAAAGTAGTAAAAAAAGGTGAAAAAGTGAGGGATAAGGGTTTTAGCATGTGACAAAAATGGAGGCCGATATTTCATGTCCTTTTTAGATGCAGGGTTGCAGTACAGCCCACAAATCAGATCGACAACATTCATGCTACAATGAAAATCTGTAATTTCTGGAAAGCGACTCTTCTATGTTTTTGCATTGGATCTGTGGCATGTTTCATTGGTCTGAGTGCAATGTCCGAAATCTGTCTGGTCGGTTGATCACCAAAGCTAAGTATGTTGACAGTCGGTTTCCCCGTCGTAGTGTGAGTGAGTATTTATTTCATGTCAGCAGAAATGGGCATATTGACATATTGACACACAAGACATTTGTGTGTGCAGTGTTGCCAATTTGGCGCATTTGTCGCTATATTTAGCTTTTTCCAGACCCCCCTAGCGCCAAAATTAGTGAAAAACTCCTGGCTGAAAATCTAGTGCTTTTTGGATGGTGAGTTGGGGTGAAATTGGTTGACAGGCACAGGGTTAAAACCCTCATTTTTCACCATTTTTCCTCCTATGACAGTGGTTTTCAACCAGTGGTCCCCAGGCTAAATGATGGAAAGTTGGTTAACCAGATGTGTAACTCTTGGAGAACGTAAAAATGAAACCAAATGGACCCCTGCGGGTCGTTGCGGGTGTACCTCTGGTGTTCATGATCTGTTTCATGTTCTCTCAATTTCCGTTTGTCTCTGAAAGGTCAAAGGTCACAGCCGGCCGTGGCGTCTTCCTATCCCCAACTCAAGACTTCATTCATTATGAAAGTGTCAACTGTTTAGAACACCTTTGTGACAAGCTGGTAGTCAGGGGCGTTTTTGCCGTTAGGCAGACTAGGCAGTTGCCTGGGGCGGGAGGGGAAGGGCACGGGAGGGGAAGGGCACTGAGGCAACCACCAGACATGCTTTAAAAGGATCGGGCAAGTGTGCAACTTAGTGCACTATAACACAACACAAGAGAAATTTGTCTTGAAGGCAGTCATTGCACTCTGCCTGTGTCTTTCCCTGCTTTCTAGCTATCTTTCCTATCTATCTCTCTCCCAGGTCCATTTGGTTCCAAACTGTCATTTTGCTGGGGTCAGGGACCACTGGGTCTGTTGACCACTATGGGCTAATTAAGATGATGAATTTCAACTCTTGAGAGTGAAAAAATGAAACCAAATGGACCCGCAAGGGTCCATTTGGTTTCATTTTTACGTTCTCAAGAGTACATCTGGTTAACCAACTTAGCTGGGGACCACCTGGAACCCTCTCAGGGACCACTGGTGGTCCCCGGACCACCTGTTGAAAACCCCTGGTTTAAAGCACCCAAGTGGGAAGTAAACTTAAATGCAAAATTTACAATATACTAGTCCTATACCCGTCGTGAAATATATGATCTGGAAATGATGTGTGAGATCACATTGATTGGGAGGGAATTGTTGATGTTGGAAAGTTGGGTTGAACTTGGGCACAAAAGTAATGTTATAGACCTATAGGCCTACCTACATATAAAGTAGCCTGTGCTCAGTCACACAGCCTGGTAGGGTACTCCCTAATATATTTTGTGAGTCGCACAGATGAAAGGCTAGGGCAGATTGTGTGCACAATGTGTGTGTGTGCGTGTGTGCGTGCGTGCGTGCGTGTGTGTGTTAGCTCTGGCTGGGGAAACGCGTGGCTCAAGCAACCGTTGATGTCAGCTTGTAGACAGGCTATTTGGGGCGTGTTTGGAATTTCAGAACTGTGCCCTAAATGTGGCCTGTTGTGTTTCATTTATACGTGGTGTATTTGGGGCATTTGGTGCTCCTCGTTCGTTTATCCACACTGGTGTGTTGGTGCACGAACTGAGCAACTCTACGCTGGAGACGGGGTTGGCCGGTGGCATGATTGCGTCAAAGCTATGTGTCGAGCGCTCCCGTTCAATAAAAAGCAATACAATTAATGTGAGCTAAGACGCTAGGCTATGGCTAAGCACTGTACTGTGGTCCCCTAACTTTTCTGTGTAAAAGTTTAGAGAGAATTGGATGCCATGGCCGCCGTGCGTAATGAATATCCAGACGTGTAGATTTCAGTGGTAGAAGAAATAAGTCGTAGCCTCGTACAGTAGGCGACCGTAGTAGCACGTACGCTGGAGACGGGGTTCGCTGCCCGGTGTGGGCCTCCGGTGTGGAAGGCATGATTGAGTCACAGCTGTGTCAAGCGAGGCGATGGCTAACGGCTAAGCACTGTACTGTGTGGTCTCCTAACTTTTCCGTGTAAAAGTTTGGAGAGTAGTGGATGCCATGGCCTCCGTGCGTAATGAATATCCAAACGTGTAGATTTCAGTGGTAGTAGAAATAAGTCTTAGCCTCGTAGCTGACCGCAGTAGCGCGTACCGGTATATCATCACGCCGTTGTGGCAGGCGGAGCAGCAAGGACAGAGAACGCAAGGGGAGGTGATCCCGTGTTGCACAACAAACTGTGACCACAAATAAATGTGTGTCTGTGTCACATGATCTACGCGGCGGTGAGCTTTTAATGCAAATCTATTAAATTAAAATGATTGGTAAAATGTTTGGTGTTTGCACGTAGCGCACATTGGTGCTGGGTGACAGGGCTGTGCTACGCGAGGTGATCCCGTGTTGCACAACAAACTGTGACCACAAATAAATGTGTGTCTGTCACGTGATCTACGCGGCGGTGAGCTTTTAATGCAAATCTATTAAATTAAAATGATTGGTAAAATGTTTGGTGTTTGCACGTAGCGCACAGTGGTGCTGGATGACAGGGCTGTGCTACGCGAGGTTCATCGAGGCTGTCCGTGCACCGTGGCATGTGTGGGCGATCCTCATTGCACAGTGCATTTGCGCAGGTAACAGACAGACAGACAGACACACATTCCTAGAATTATATAGAGAGATTTTGGGGGGGCAAGTGGCCATGACCTGAGGGCAAGTAGAACCTGATTTGCACTTGCCCGATGGGCAAGTGCCTCGGAGACCTTAGTGTCAACCCCTGGATTACAACAGCTGGTATTCTTCATTCAGTGTGTGGGGTCAGAAGAGATACTATTTGCCAGTCTATGCATGCGCTCAGTGTGGTCTTATTCGAATGAGTGTAACACAACATTAAAACGTCTTACCAGTAACTTTAGCACAGATCTTAATTTGGCGATATGTTTTTTTATGGTTTATTGTTGGTTTAAAAAGAAAAATCATTAACAAGCACAACACAACTTGATGATGTCCTCCTTAAGTAAAATACAGAACAGTAAAATGTTGAAAATGGATGGAATTCTGAACAATATGGTCCAAGTTCAGTCGACTTGAACATTTTAAAGCAATTTTAAACAATATAAATAACAAAAGGTCCAGTCATACAATCTTTCTGATATGAACACATAAATGAATAGGACCTACATAAATATCAAATCGATTTCGAACCTGGTGATTCGATATTGATATTTTGATATATTGGCATATCGATTTTTTTGCCCACCCCTATTAAATCTTAAGGCCTTGCTATAGTACAACAACGCAGTTTAAACAACAGAGTGATTATCAAGGCAAACCAGTGATTGTCTTGTTTTATTTATTTATTTATTTTTATTATTTTTTTTTTTTGCTTTTCTATCACTATATCCCATACAAGTCTCTCTGTGGTTATGCCCTCTCAGAAGCCTGTTACTCCCAGGGAATCAGCATCATCCACTCCCCTACTCCAGGCGCCATTCATTTTGAATTTGTTCCCTAAACTATTGAGAACAGGGGCGGATTGGCCATCTGGAGTACAGGGAGTTTTCCCGAGACCTAGTGGCCTAGACAGGTTTTTTTTTTGCCAGGCCCAGGCCAGGCAAACTAGTGTTTCTATCCTTCAAAAAAGAAAAGCTGTCCTACACCAGAGCCTTCAAGTAGAAGAGTTGCCATTTTCCCATTCACTCCTGTGCGCCAGGGCACTGCTTCGCGCTGCTGGAGGCAGTGTTGCCAACTGCCAAGATCCAAAATGCACTAGTGGCACTTCCAAAATGCACTAGAATGTGCTAGATGCTCGCCTGGAACATACAGATCAAAATGACCATTAATCTTCTACATTCTCTAGTTGTGTAGACTAAGTTGGGCTAATTCACATAATGAATATTTTAACTCTTGAGGGTGTAAAAATGAAACCAAATGGACCCGCAAGGGTCCATTTGGTTTCATTTTTACGCTCTCAAAGAGTTACATCTGGTTAACCAGCTGCCCCCCCCCCCCCCCCCCCCCCCCCCCGGGTGGCCTGGCAAAGGCAACATTGTCCCAGTGGGAAAATATGTGCCAATCCGCCCCTGATTGAGAACACATTAGTGTCCAACTGGTCCTGTTTCCTCTCCTCCTTCAGAGTTGATTTGATGTGTGGTATTGTTGTGGTTCACTTCCTGCACGTCCTTCATACTGAAATAATGGAATATGGCTGTAATGAGCATCAATGGTGTCTTGCATGAATTGCTTTTTTACTTGTCTCCAGCGCATGCTTAAAAAAACACACCACATCGGTTCTCCTCAGGATCCAATTACCCTCATGTGAATCATAATGGCACCAAGAATTGTGGAGACACCGGACGAAGAATTGACCACAACAAATATTTTTTCTGTTTTTGGGGGCTCAAAAAATGTTGGGCCACAGAGAAAATGTTACTCTTTGTGACCCAATGGTTTTCATTTATGCAAAGAACCTCCTGGAAAAATTGGCATTTGCGATTTGCTCTGAAAGAACATACTGAAAGATTTTCTCCCCAAAAACAGCAGGCGTTCACGGCTCATAGCACGCCACTATGACCGTGAACACCTGCTATTTTTCAATGAAAGTTAAAACACCACAAGTACAGAACGGTTTAAAAAACAGCAATAAATGGGACCATAACCCTCTGAACTTCAAACTACTTGGATGTGTTTGCAAACTGACCGCAATTCTGAAACAATTAATAGTTGTAACCCTTAGAACATTGCAAGTTACAAGAGTGTTTCTTTTATTTATATGTTTAGAGGTAGAAGCTTAATTTACCACGGGAGTGGGTTGTCTGCTGTTTTACCCACTTTTTCCGGGTTGTGCCACGAGGCAAATTTCATGGTAGATTCCTTACATACAGCATCCATGTCTTGGTCTCACAGCCGGATGTAGAGCCGTGTTTGAGGATGCTCAAACACAGGTGATATTGATAAACCTCTCTGTTGTCTTCCTTCGTGATCTTTTTCATGCTGTCTCAATTAGTGTTTGACTTTGAAAGTGCTAAATGCCTAAATGGTTGGGATGCTGAGCAGGTGATGTTGATAACCTCTCTGTTGTCTCTGTTCGTGATCTTTTTCATCGTGCTCGTGTCTCGTTTTCTGTTAGTCGTTGAAAGGTTGAAGGTCACAGATGGCCTCGGCTTCTTCTCCCACTCCTCAGCTCAAGTCATCCATGAATTATGAGTTTGTCAGAGTATTGAGAACACATTTGTGTTGAAGCAGAACTGCTTATTTTCCCTTTTTAAAGTTGAACTGTGGTAAATGTGGCCGCATCCTGAATGTTCCTCATATTGTAATGATGTAATGTGACTGGCACATGAATGACGTCTTGCATGAACATAAGGTCACATAAGGCCTAGACTTTTTCATGTAATGAAGTGTCATGTTACATATTGTAAGTAGAGATGCCCGATATTGACTTTTTTACCAATATCCGATATCCCGATATTATCCAACTTCTAATTCCCGATACCGATATCAACCGATACCGATATATGCGGCCTCCAGTGGTGGAAAAAAACAGAAACTATTACTATACAAATATTTACTATAAATAAACATTTAGTATAAATACGAATTCATGTTATAGCCTAGAAATACTCCATACAACTATAAAGTCAACATATAGCCTACTTGAGTAAAGTACAAAAGTAATGGTATAAACAACCGTAGCGCTGAGTCTACATCTCTGTAAATAGTCATAATTTCCAGTTTGTAAATACCGATACCGATATTCTCCGATATGAAATTTGAAAGCTTTTATCGGCCGATAATATCGGAGGGCCGATAATATCTGGCATCTCTAATTGTAAGGCAATAGTTTTCAACCTTTTTCATACCAGGTCCCACTATTTATTCTGTATTTTAGCCACGGAGGAGGACCACCGTTTGACGTTGAATTTAGTCTCTCTCTGACCCAAAACTAGGGATTTTCAAATTTGTGTCCACAATTTAGGAGAGATAGCTGGCAAAATGTTGGTCAGAATAAAAATTCAGAGGATTATGTAATTTAGATGTTTAATCATAATTTAACACTTGAGACCGTAAAATTTTACCAAATGGACCTGCAAGGGTCCAGTTTATGCTGATGGTCAGGTTGTGAAGTACATGTCATGTTTGATTGAACTTTGAACCCTCTTCTAGACAGCATGGAACAATCAGTGTTTCCAACTTGCCAGATTTGCCCTATAGAGACTTAATTAGTGAAAAGCTGCTAGTGACAAATCTGGAGACTTCTTCCTGGTGATTTGGGGACAAATCATGTGTAAGTCGACTCGCCAGAGATAAAACCCTTGTTTTTCTACATTTTTCCCCCTGTCTTCATTTGCTGTTGGAGCAGGACAACAACAGACCCCCTCAGTCCTTAGTGAGTCAACGACACAAAAACAGGGCTTGACACTAACACTTGCCCGCTTGCCTGGGGCAAGTAAAAAAATGGTTGGGCAAGTGAAGACTGCTACCTGGTTGCCCGATCGGGCAAATGTGCAACTTAGTGCACTATAACACAACACAAGATATATTTGTCTTGAAGGCAGTCATTGCACTCTGCCTCTGTGTCTTTCCCTGCTTTCTAGATATCCACAATTCCAGGCTGGATTTGGGAAACAAAACAGGCAAATTAACATACACATCAAAATGACCATTAATCTTCTACATTCTCTAGTTGTGTAGACCTGGGCTAATTAAGATGATTAATTTTAACTCTTGAGAGTG
Organism: Benthosema pterotum; assembly: GCA_039105355.1. Lineage (NCBI taxonomy): Eukaryota > Metazoa > Chordata > Actinopteri > Myctophiformes > Myctophidae > Benthosema > Benthosema pterotum. Next base: position 3,361,716 of record CM076982.1, read on the forward strand.
TAAAAATGAAACCAAATGGACCCGCAAGGGTCCATTTGGTTTCATTTTTACACTCTCAAAATTTACAATATATTTTTGGGGGGCAAGTGATCATGAGCTGAGGGCAAGTAGAACCTGACTTGCACTTGCCCGATGGGCAAGTGCCTCCGAGATCTTAGTGTCAACCCCTGAAAAAACGTAAACGTTGTGGCTGCAGGTGTCACGTCCGAGTCATCTAGTCTTAGAGTTGTGTCATTGACGGGTTGGAAAGATGAATAGAGACAGACTGGAGTTGGAAATACAGTACATTGCTTTCAACGAGGGCGCCTAAACGTCGCTAGGCATGCCAAAAAGTCACTAGCAACTTCTTTTTCAAAGAGCCACAAGATTTGCCAGAGTTGGCAACACTGAACACATCATGTAAGATGGAGTACTGCACAATATTCTATAAAAGGTTCTTACAATTGGAGAGTTGTTTGTCTAGCTCACATAAATCTTACGACTGACAGCCCTCCAATATGAAGCCAGATGCCTGCGGCCATGATCATAATATTGTGCCTTTAGCTCCAACCCTCTCCAACGGGGGTTGGAGCTTTGAAACCAAATGGAACGGGTCCATTTGGTTTCATTTTACGATCTCAAGAGTTACAGATCTGTAAGGATCCATTTGGTTACCAATGGTCCTTTCTAGGAAGGAAGGAGGACTCTATCATAGGAATAAAAATGGTGAAAAACGAGGGGTTTTATCTCTGGCGCCTGTCAACCAATTTCACCCCAATCTAGTGCTTTTTTGCTGGTGCAAAAAAAGACACTAGATTTTCTGCCAGGAGTTTTTCACTAATTTTGGCACTAGGGTGGTCTGGAAAACAGAAGTTACAGAAGTTCCTCCAACTCCCCCACACACACATAGACACACGTTCTGTTTCGGTGTTGTTGGTGGAGCATCTCCTCAATCAGACGTAGACAGACCTGCTTTCCCACACAAATTAGACTAGTGGCATTCAATGCACTAGAATGCACCAGAGCAGTGGTTTTCAACCATTTTCATACCAGGGCCCACTATTTACGCTGCATTTTATCCACAGACCACCTTCTGATGTTGAATTTAGTCTCTCAGACTAATATAAGATAACTGGCAAAATGTTGGTCAAAATAACAATACTTTTACATTTTCTAAATGTGTAGATTCTTGAAAATTAAGTAATTCATATGTTTAAATATAATTTAACTTCAAGAGTTACACATCTATTACGGGTCCATTTGGTTTCATTTTACGCTCTCAAGAGTTACAGATCTATAAGGGTCCATTTGGTTACCAATCGTCCTTTCTAGGAAGGAAGGAGGACTCTATCATAGGAGGAAAAATGGTGAAAAACAAGGGTTTTATCTTGGGCGCCTGTCAAACATTTTCCCCCCAACTCACCAGCAAAAAAGCACTAGATTTTCTGTCAGGAGGTTTCCACAAATTTTGGTCTGGAAAAAAGCTAAACACAGCGACAAATGCACCAAGTTGGCAACGGTGGCCAGATGCCTGATCATTCTGTGCCTTCAGCCCCCACACACACACATAGACACACGTTCTGTTCCGGTGTTGGTGGAGCATCTCCTCAATCAGACATCGTCTGCTTTTCCTCACAGTTTGCTGCTCCTTCACGTGGTGAAGTGAACATCCACCGTGAAGGATTGCTGCACTTGGACAGCATCATTCAGCAGACGATGATAGGCTGGATAGGCAGTATAGCATGATAGACGAGGGGCTTTCTTCTGGAGTTTTACTGTCCCACGTTGCCTGTGAAACCTCATGTATGTCCTGTGAATTTCCTCCTAACGTTGTATAGTTCCCCTGTCCATGCAAACTTCTCTGTATGTCTAAGTACTGCATGCAGCTTAGATATAGGATTTTTGAGTTTTACAATGTGATTCGTTGACAAATTATTGTTTGTCAAACCGTTTGGGAGGGAGCCAGCTGCTGTTGTTTTTTTTTTTTTTTTGCATGGCTCTATGAACTTCCTCTCAAACAGGGAAAGGATTATTGCAAAGACATGAAATTTAATTCAAGTATTCTTGAAATGCACAGCTGTCTTCCCGGCAGGAAGGCAAATGACTAAACATGGTGATTGACGCCATCATCACCGACAGCTTTATCTCCTTGAAAATAAAGCTGACCTCAAATAAAAATATAACTATATAATATATGAATTAATAATTAATTTTGAGAATTAAGTTATGTGCATCCAACTTCATGTTTACAAAAAATACAATAATCTATAATAATACAATGTCTATAAGGGCTCCATTTTCGTTACCGCTAAACCCCTTATTCCTTAATTTCTTTGCCTTTTTAAACTATTAAAAACATTTTTCAGTAGTTCAAATGGCCAGTGTAATAGATTGAAATGTTGAAATATTCCAAAATGTTTTTCAAAATAGTAAAAACGAAATTAGGGATTTAAGGATAAGGGGTTTAGCCTGTAACGGAAATGGAGCCCTCAGTCTATAATACAGTAGACTATCAATGGACCGTCGTTTAATTGTCCAATGGACATAAAGAGTGTTACTTTGGGGTTGTTGTGCCCATCGGGCAAGTGCAAGTCAGATTCTACTTGCCCTCAGCTCATGGTCACTTATATTGTAAATTTTGTAGATGTAACTCTTGAGAACGTAAAAATGAAACCAAATGAACCCTTGCGGGTCCATTTGGTTTCATTTTTACACTCTCAAGAGTTAAAATTCATCATCTTAATTAGCCCAGGTCTACACAACTAGAGAATGTAGAAGATTAATGGTCATTTTGATGTGTATGTTAATTTGCCTGTTTTGTTTCCCAAATCCAGCCTGGAATTGTGGATAGCTAGAAAGCAGGGAAAGACACAGAGGTAGAGTGCAATGACTGCCTTCAAGACAAATTTATCTTGTGTTGTGTTACAGTGCACTAAGTTGCACACTTGCCCGATCGGGCAACCAGGTAGCAGTCTTCACTTGCCCCACCATTTTTTTTTACTTGCCCCAGGCAAGCGGGCAAGTGTTAGTGTCAAGCCCTGTCAGTATCTCCTCATTTATGTTTATCTCTGTTGAGATATTTTGTCACAGACAACTTCAGACTTCAGTTGAGGAAAGAACATGGCTGCCATCCCAATCTAATTACAACAGGCTCAAGAGAAAGGATCTCATTTCACAAGAGTTTGTTTTTTAAAAAGCTCTTTAAGTGAAATAACAGCAGCTAAATTAAAGGCCCTGACCACCACAGAATCTCCTAACAACATTCAGCTGTTGGTCAAGGTTTTTGT
>CM076982.1:3365481-3395481 GCA_039105355.1 Benthosema pterotum
TTGTGGACAAAAGCAAAATATATCTTTAGATTTGGGGTCTGTGGGGCTAAAATGTCCTGAAATGATGGTCCGTGGCTCAAATCCTGAATAAATGGTGGGCCCTGAGATGAAAATTGTTGAAAACCCCTGTTTTACGTGTCTGCTTGTGTTCGTGTTGTGTTTAGGTGAATATACAGGTGGTTATGGTTATGGTTGTCTCATTATCATGACACTCGTGTGAAGTATAGTACTAGCATTATGCGGTGCATGGCTAATACAGTTACAGCATTGTGTGTGTGTGTGTGTGTGTGTGTGTGTGTGTGTTGTGTGTGTGTGTGTGTGTGTGTGTGTGTGTGTGTGTCGCTTACAGACTCCTCTCTATAGCTTGCCTTTTAAAGATGAACTTGCAGGTTAAACCCTACTTTTCAAAAATAGATAGTGTAACACTGGTGGTATTTGATTTAAAAGATATTTTTCCCATGTTATGCTGGAAAAGCCACTTCCAGGACTTCGAAAATGGCCGTGCACGCGCACGTGTATGCGCAGTCTCTAGATAGGCTATCAGTGGCGTGACGTCACGATCGGCACGCCCCTATCCCCTACTACCAGTAGGAACAATCTAGGCGCGGCATTCAAGATGGACGCTGAACAAGACGGTAGATTTTAATAACAACAACAGAGAACAACGGCTGCCTGCCATATACTGTTATATATACTGAGCAGTTACATGACGACGATCCTAACAGCTGCGTTTGGTGAGAATACCTCATTTTCACCAGGAGGAGGCACTCCACGGCAGGGGATGAGAGCAGTATGTTCCATGGTAAGTCCAGTCTTACGTGACTGAAACCATAGGCAGCTACTTTTTATAACATTGCTAAATAACCTACATTAAAAGTATTAGATTTACATGACCTCCATCAGTACAGTAGTAAGCTACAGGCTGTTGCAAAGAGCCAGGATAAGTAGGCTAGTATAGCCTGCTAGCTAGTGAAACTAATGGAATTCTGGGCTAGTAGATACCAACAAGATACCAAGATACTGGGCTAGTAGATACCAACAACAACAACAAAAGGTTGTTGGGAACCAATGTGCTTTATAGCCTACCTAAAATAGGGGTTTTCAACAGGTGGTCCGGGGCACCAGTGGTCCTTGAGAGGGTTCCAGGTGGTCCCCAGCTAAGTTGGTTAACCAGATGTAACTCTTGAGAACGTAAAAATGAAACCAAATGGACCCTTGCGGGTCCATTTGGTTTCATTTTTACACTCTCAAGAGTTAAAATATTCACCATCTGAACTAGCCCAAATCTACACAACTAGAGATCTGCCTGTTTCGTTTCTGAAATCCAGCCTGGAATTGTAGGTTTAAAAAAGAAGAAATCTTTGGGTTTTGGGTCTGTGGGGCTAAAATGTCATCACATGGTGGTCCGTGGCTCAAATTCTGAATAAATGGTGGGCCCTGGTATGAAAAAGGTTGAAAACCCCTGCCCTAAAACATTGGTTTTCAACAGGTGGTCCGATCCCGAGAGGATTCCAGGTGGTCCCCAGCTAACTGGAAAGTTGGTTAACCAGATGTAACTATTTGAGAGAGCGTAAACATGAAACCAAAGGACCTCCAAGGGTCCATTTGGTCTCATTTTACACTCTCCAGAGTTAAATATTCATCATGTGAATTATCCCAAGTGTACACAACCAGAGAATGTAGAAGATTAATGATCATTTTGATCTGTATGTTTGACTGTTTTGTTTCCCAAACCAAACAAAAGAAAATCTGCACACCATTTGATGCTCCCGAGTGTGGATTTATTTAATAAACAGGGTGACGTTTCGGGCCTCAGACCTTACAAGCTGACTACATAGACAGGCATATATTATATAGACACACCCCCCAATGGCCCAACACACCTGTGGTCCATTGACCATTTGTCACCTGTCAGGTGATCAAGATGGGTGCCAGCACATACAATTACATTGACAGTTATATTTACAAATCTCAGAATTTCATACACAGCACATAAGTACACAGACATTTCCAGTTATAAAACCATCATCTAGCTACCTGGGAGGCGCCTCTGTCTACTCTAAATCTGTCTAGAAAATAAATGTATATAGCAGGGACAATGACCAAAATACCCCAAAATAAAATATTTAAAAAGGAGAGTACATGGAAATGTGCAATACTGTAGAAGCGAAAAGATAAAAGACCGAAGGAGAGTCCTTTACATATGGGCTTGGATGTACATGGCACATGGTACATAGGCCTCTGTTCATCATGGACACATACATAGAAGGTAAACCAGGTATCACATACAGGTAGAACACAGATGCTAATCATAAATATGGTCTAATGTCATATTCTTCATTTAAGCCTCTAGGGGCTAGAGTCTGTAATGTGTGTATCCAAAATAATTCCGCTGTAACAGAATTTTGTTGATGTCCCCCCCTCTCCGTGGGGGTTCAATCACTTCAATACCTGTATATCTGAGTGTAGAGATATTGTGACCAGCGTTACAGAAGTGGATAGCTACCGGACTCGTGATGGAGTTGTTGCGGATAGTAGTTAATAGTGCGGGATAGTAATAATAGTTTGTACTATCCGCAACAACTCATCACGAGTCCATCACGAGTCCGGTAGCTATCCACTTCTGTAACGCTGGTCACAATATCTCTACACTCAGATATACAGGTATTGAAGTGATTGAACCCCCACGGAGAGGGGGGGACATCAACAAAATTCTGTTACAGCGGGAATTATTTTGGATACACACATTACAGACTCTAGCTCCTAGAGGCTTAAATGAAGAATATGACATTAGACCATATTTATGATTAGCATCTGTGTTCTACTGTATGTGATACCTGGTTTACCTTCTATGTATGTGTCCATGGATGAACAGAGGCCTATGTACCATGTGCCATGTACATCCAAGCCCATATGTATAGGACTCTCCTTCGGTCTTTTATCTTTTCGCTTCTACAGTATTGCACATTTCCATGTACTCTCTTTTTAAATATTTTATTTTGGGGTATTTTGGTCATTGTCCCTGCTATATACATTTATTTTCTAGACAGATTTAGAGTAGACAGAGGCGCCTCCCAGGTAGCTAGATGATGGTTTTATAACTGGAATGTTCTGTGTAGTTATGTGCTGTGTATGAAATTCTGAGATTTGTAAATATTAACTGTCAATGTAATTGTATGTGCTGGCACCCATCTTGATCACCTGACAGGTGACAAATGGTCAATGGACCACAGGTGTGTTGGGCCATTGGGGGGGTGTGTCTATATATATATATATGCCTGTCTATCTAGTCAGCTTGTAAAGGTCTGAGGAAGGGCTGCGGCCCGAAACGTCACCCTGTTTATTAAATAAATCCACACTCGGGAGCATCAAATGGTGTGCAGATTTTCTTTGTTTGTTTAGTCATAGTATATCTTTAATCTAGCACCCTACCCAATTTGGGTTTTTTGGATGTGCGTGTTCTTATTACCGTTTTTGCATTGTTTCCAAACCAGCCTGGAATTGTGGACAAAAGCAAAATAAATCTTTAGTTTTGGGGTCTGTGGGGCTAAAATGTCATCAAATGGTGATAGCACTTTCACTTTACTGCATTACTTATTGCAGTGATTTTCAACCAGTGGTCCTTGAGAGGGTACCAGGTGGTCCCCAGGCTAAATGATCAGATGGACCCAAATGGACCCTTGCAGGTCCATTTGGTTTCATGTTTACACTCTCAGGGGTTAAAATAGTCAGATAATATGAAATAATATTCATATTATCTGCCTCTTCATTCATTTCAGAGACCTCCAGTTTGATATTTTGTTTGTCCTGCACAGTGACCAACCATGGATTTACAGATACAGACAGTATATTCATATAATAGACTAGCCCAGAATTACCATGTTGTTACTTTTTTTTTGCTACTTTTAAAAAATGCCACAGCAAAAACACTGCATCTCAATGTTGTCTTTATTGTAAATCAGGGGTTTTCAACCTTTTTGACACCAGGGACCACCATTTATTCAGCATTTGAGCCACGGACCACCATTTGATTACATTTTCACCCCATAGACCTAAAACTAAAGAATTCTTTGGTTTTGTCCACAATTCCAGGATGGATTTTGCAAACAAAACAGTTAGACTTCTTAATTAAGTGGTGCTGATTCAGATGATGAATATTGTAACTCTTGAGAATGTAAAAGTGAAACCAAATGGAGCCTTGCGGGTCCATTTGGTTTCACTTTTACACTCTCAAGAGTTACATCTGGTTAACCAACTTTCCATCATTAAGCTGGGGGACCACCTGGAACCCTCTCAAGGACCACTGGTGGTCCCCGGACCGCTGGTTGAAAACCCCTGTTGTGAATGATAGCCTACCTTACCTACCATAATTATATCACCATGTATCTTTATACCTGGAAAACTAATTTCATGAACATTGCATAGTAAATTACTTATGCTGCATTTCTGCATCATGCTAGACCCCCATTGCAGTTTACTCTGCAATATAAAAATATGTTCATTGAACTCAACATTGTGTAATAGTCATGTCAGTACTAACAAACTGATTCTTTGTCTGTTTGAATTCAGGTGCACCAGCTCTAGAGGCCTTCCTGTAGTCCACATCAAGAAGAGACAACAGGGGCTTTTACGTTTTTATGGCACAGGCTTGGATGTCTACAAGAATAAAATGAATTTAAAGTGTTCATGCTTTTCTGTTTTAAATACAAAAACAATTAGGTGATATTGCTATGCTTATATGCCATCTGTGTAGCCTACAATTGGACTTCATTATTGTTAAAGAATAATTGAGTGAAGTCACAAATACTGTTGGTATTGGTTAAAAAAATATTTCCCATCATTTACTTTAACACAGTATAAAACAGTGTACTTCATTTCAACTCACCTCAACCTACTGAATGAGACTATGAATATGAAAGAGGGACTAGAATACTTGTTCTTTTACCACAAATGAGTCTTGAACAATGCAAAAGGTTAATTAGTTGCAATGTTGGTGAGTTTAAAAATTAATTTAATACAAGTATAACTGTTAGTGTATCAACGCAAGACAGAGTTATAGAAAAAAACATTTATTGTGACTGGGCAGAACAGGTTCTGGCTTTGGAGTGCAATCAGCTCTCGGAGAAGTTGAAGTTTCCCAATCCCTGGCTGTGTGCAGAAGATGCCTGGCTGCGTCACATGCTCCTTGAGGCTTTGCAGTGTCTGTAAAACAACAATAAAGAAATGTGTACACACATGTGAAGAGAGATACTATATATATTACCTTATTCTGGCCTATCTGTATCTACAAAATTTAGAGTTATGCTTTCACTAATACTGGTTCTTAAAGTGGTATTTGACAGAGTTCTAGCTTCCCATCAAAATAAATGCTAAATTGTGTATTCTCTCAGGTGAATAACACTAAAACTAATCAGGATATAGTAGATATTTCAAAATCAGACTACAGCAAATATAGCAATATATTGTAAATTATTACACAGGGTAAGACGAAAAAGCAAGACATCATTTTGGTCATTTGGAAATTATGTGTTTCTTGGCAATGTGTTTTCAACCAGGGTTCTGGTCTGGAACCACCAGTGGTAACCAAATGGACCCTAATAGAGATATTTGAACTCTTCAAAGCAAAAATATGTTATCCTTTTATGCTGCCAAGTTATTATTAAACTGTAATTTATTATTATTAAACATCTGAAATGACAAAAAAAACATCTTTAGTGTTGGGGGGGGTCTTTGGCTGAATAAATAGTGGGCCCCGATATCAAAATGGTTGAAAACCACTGCTATAGACCAGTGCCGTGATTTTGATACCGGGGCCCACTATTTATTCAGAATTAGAACTACGGACCACCATTTGATGACATTTTAGCCCCACAGCCCACGAAACTAAAAAGATACAGTATTTGCTTTTGTCCACAATTCCAGGCTGGATCTGGGAAACAAAACAGGCAAAAATACAGAATGACCATTAATCTTCTACACTCTCTAGTTGTGTAGACTTGGGCTAATTCAGATGGTGGACATTTTAACTCTTGAGAGTGTAAACATGAAACCAAATGGACCCACAAGGGTCCATTTGGTTTCATTTTTTTCGCTCTCAAAGAGTTCCATTTGGTTAATCAACTTTCCATCATTTAGCCTGGGGACCACCTGGATCCACTCAGATACCACTGATGGTCCCGGGACCACCTTTTGAAAAACACTGCTATAGACCACCGTCTAACATGACAATAACAACACATAGGATAGCACGTAGCCCACGGCTAGTTGGTGCTCAGACTCAGCTTTTGATATCAGGTCCCCAACTATTTATTCAGTCACGGACCCCCCCACCCCAACACTAAAGCTCTGACGTGTTGAGTGCTTGTGGATCTGCTATTTTCGGGATGTAGAGAGAGCCGTTGTTTTACAGTGGGTAAACGGGCTGCAGCCTCCTTTGATTTTTTTTTTTTTTTTTTTTTTTTTTTTTTTACGTATGCACGTCCCAAGCAGCAACTTGCTATACAATGCTAGCGTCGAAGGTTAGCATTGTTTACATTAGTTTTACACACTTACGAGGCAGTGGATTCCAGGTTTGTGTAGATCCTTGTCATGCTGAACAATGAAAACTGGCGTGGCTTTTCTTCGGAAATGATTGTCTTGTGCCCAGAAAGGTTTGAATTGGATCACTGTTCAAAACAGCATGTTTCACCGTATTCCCAGACGACCACAGTACGCAGTGAAAAAGAGGGGAGAAAACAACAACAACTTGGTCTTCTTCTTCCAGGGTTTATGGCAGTTGGCAACCTAATTCAGTGCATTACTGCCCCCTACTTACTATACTGTTCCACACAGAATAAAATAACAACAAAACGGATGGATAAATGAATAAGAGACCCGACGCAGTATCCTACCAGCAGTATCCTACCAGTAGGCCTACTGAGCGCCACTCCGATCGTGACGTCACACTCGCAAGCGCGTGCACAATAGTTCTGATACGTGCGTGTGCATGGCCTGCCAGCTCCAGCCTTGAAAAATAGTTATAAAATCGCCAAAACTGGATCAATTTTCATAATTCTTTTTTTATTTTGATGCTAGCCAAATTCCCCGTGGCCCAAAGTAATATTAATCAATATATGAAACCTGCAAGTTCATCTTTAAAAGTAATAGATGCACTTTTTATGTTGCTTCTAATTTGATGCTGCAGCTGTTTCCCTGCACACAGACACTTGCTTTGTCCTGCAGCCGGTCCAGAACTTGGTGTTGTCAACAGGCCTGTATGTTGGTCTGTTTGTTGTTAGTAATAGTTTGGGTGCTGCTGTGGGACCCCTCTGGTATATTTCTGACCCACTGTTTCAAATATTTTCACTCTTGCAAACATTAACTGTAGTATTAGCACTGTTGCACAAGACGATACCAAAACATATGTTCATGTTCTTCTGCCTCTATTCCCTGGCATTAAACAGATGCAAATGCTAATGGAAAAAAAAGCAGAAGTCACTATTAGGGATGTGAAAAAAAGTCGGAAATCGACACGATTGTCGACACGTGCTGACGTCGACACAAAAAGTACGAGTCGAAAATCGCCTCTTTTTTCTTTTTTTTATATTAATGATTTTTATTTTGTATTCTTTGCAATTTCTTGTTCAAAAACGTCACAACGTTACTGTTTGCAAGGGAAGAGAATTGCTTATTTCGGGTTTTAGGCTACTATCAGTCACTGTAGTGAGACCATGTATATGCTGCGCGCGTCTGTGCCGCCGCGTCCGTCCTCCTCCTGCTTCCCCTGCGCTCTGCCCCCGAGTAGGAGGAGGAGGAGGAGGCGGCAGCGGCCCTCGTCTGCACCCGCCGGAATGCGTCTTCCTTTCTCCCTGCGTTCTGTCCCACGAGTTCGGCTTTCCCCGAGGGGGAGGCGGCAGCGGCTCCTGCCTAGTGCACCCGCCGCAATGATTGACTTTTATTTCGCCGAGCAGGCGCCTCTGTCGAGGCCGAAATGGAGCGTTACGTATGGGAGAAAGCTATCTCTCCTGCACAAGACCGAGGTCTCACATGAGAGAGAGAGAGAGAGAGAGAGAGAGAGAGGGAGAGAGAGAGAAGAGAGAGAGAGAGAGAGACGCGTGCTGCTGCTGGTGGTTAATAGAACAAGCCTATATTATTTGTACTTATCTTGTCCAGTGTTCTGTTTCACGTTGTTTGGCCATGTCTAACAGCAGACGCAGGAAAAAGCAAAGATGCAGGGAATCCGTCGCAAGGAAAGAGGAAAAATCCTCTATCAAGTCGATTAGGCTACTAATGAATGTGGAATGCCAGGTGCGGGTGCGTGTCTGTTGTCTGTTGCGTGGTGCGCTCTGCTCTCCTGCGCCCTGCTCTGCCATGCGCTTTGCTTTGAGAAACATGCCTGATCATTGTGGAGCGCAGTATGGAACGTTCTCCTCAGATATGCATATTTTGGTATTATATATTGCTCGATTTCGCGGTCCCGCTTATTTTATCTTGCACCTCTCCCTCCTGCAGGCATTTTCATGCCGCCCGCGCTGCAACATTTTGCGTTAGGTCCCGCCGGCGCCGGGCTAAAATAAATAAATAAAAAAATCGACGACAAATCGAAAATGGGGCCCGACACGTCGACATTCCAAATATGTGTCGATTAACATCCCTAGTCACTATAGTTTTTCTGCAATTGCACAGCTGTTTTTTGTGGCACAAAAAGAAAGTCGACCATGACAGCTTTTATTCTCAGTTGTCGGGGTCACTCAAACATGTAGCCCATTTGAGTCACGTGACTTAGTGTGACCCAGGGTTTTTTGTTTTGTGTGAACGTTCCACAAGGGCCTTCTATGCTTGGGTGGAGGTGCTGTAGAACAGGGGTTTTCAACCTTTTTGACTCCAGGGACCACCATGTATTCAGCATTTGAGCCACGGCGCCATTTGATTAATGTTCACACCAAAGACCTAAAATTAAAGAATTATTTTGATTTTGTCCACAATTCCAGGCTGTATTTTGCCAACAGTGTGAAACTTCGTAATCAACAGTGAGACTTTGTAAATAAGTGTTGCAAATTCAGATGATGAATATTTTAACTCTTGAGAGTGTAAAAATGAAACCAAATGGACCTGCAAGGGTCCATTTGGTTTCATTTTTACACTCACTCGCTTACTATTGATTGAGGTAGCCTACTTTGAAATTGAAAGCAAGGCTGCATTTACAGTTTTATTTTTTATTTTTTTGTCAATACAATTTTCAATCCCTTCTACACCCGGAGGCCAGTTTAGACTATCAAAATTAGTTGCTTCTTCTAACAATGAATCCAAAGATTGAGTTCTGCATTGTACCCTACGCATCTAAGCACTGTTATTTGAGTTTGAGCTTGGATTCCTTTGATGCGCCCGGGATATAATCATCTGCACCATCAAACAAAATCCCTTTTAAACGCTCCAGTGGCAAGTCCAAGTAACCAGGAACACATCTGTAATGTAGGGAAAGTTTCCCCAGTTGAATCGGTGCATTGCAAAATCCTAGAAAACATTCCTCCAGTTTGTGAAATTATTACATACAGTACTGGACCATCGGTAATTAGTTCTTTCTGGTGGTTTTCACGATCTGTCTTTGCAATGCATGAGTGAAGATTCCATGGATCTCATTCCGAACTGTGTCAGACATCCAGTTGTCTTTGTAAACACTCGCTATACTACTGAGTAAATGCATTCCCGATCATCATGGTACATATAGTCTTGACAACCAGGCTTTTATTTTTTGTCCATGTTGCGCGACAACGGAAAGCCTGGGACTACATCGTTAGCCACTGTGGCCTAGAAGTGGGAAAAAAATTGGCCTTGCATGGTAACTGACAAACAATGAGTAGTGGTGGGGGATTCGGGGAACTATACATTACAATGGCATGTTTCCAAGGTGTTAGACTTCATTAATTCAGCCTTTTGTTATCAAATGGCTCAAAACCTTTTTTAACTGGTCCGAGACTGGAGGTGTTGATGGTCCCCAAAACAGCAGGATGGTAATGATGGCCCATCACTATTTCCACTAACCAGCCTCTCCACTGTGGTCCCACCCATGGCCATGGCCTACCTTGTGCGCAACGTGCAAGTATGCACTCTACTGAGTGCTGCTTTATTTGTTTGTCTTGTTTATGTTCGTTGCTATCAGTATCTGACAGCAGAACATCAACAGGGTTTTCTTGTTGATGGATGACATGCACTTCTGTCAGTGTTTCATTAGTCATTGATTGATGAATAGTTTATTAGAGGGTAAAAAAAGTAAAACAACAACAACAGTACAGTACAGTTAATTTGCTCCAGAGCCTGGCCTGAACCTCTCCAAAAGGTTCAGATCCAAAACATCTTCCCAGGAAAAATGCATGTCTGGGCTGGTGAGCCTTAATTGTCATTTCCCACAGCAACAACAACGGGGGAAATAAAAGCCCCTCACCCCCCACAGAGGGTGACGACTCTGTTGTCTCATCACAATGTCCATGATCTGCTTCATGCTGTCTCCATCTCTGTTTGTCATTGAGAGGCTGAAGGTCACAGCTGGACTCAGCATCTTCCACTGTCCAACCAAGACGTCATTAAATTTGAATTTGTCCGTAACTATTGAGAACACATTTTTGTGCCGAAGCGGCCCTGCTACTTTTCTACTTCAGAGTTGATTTGAAATGTGGTATTGTGGAGACGTTTCCTGTATGTCCTTCATATTGAAATGTGATGTGTGTGTGGTGGTAATGTCTGGTGCCTCGATGGCATCGTGTGTGAATATGTCACCAGACCTACTGTATACTGTCTCCCAGCCAGTGCTTAGACACATGGCCTAGATTTTCGTCACCACTAAACCCCTTGTCTCTTAACTTCTTTGCCTTTTTTAAACTATTTAAAAAAAAAAATTTTCCAATAGTTAAAATGGCCAGACCACAGGCTCACAATGTGTCAATAGATTGGCACATTTCAAAAAAGGTTTTTCAAAGTAGTAAAAAAAGGTGAAAAAGTGAGGGATAAGGGTTTTAGCATGTGACAAAAATGGAGGCCGATATTTCATGTCCTTTTTAGATTGCAGGGTTGCAGTACAGCCCACAAATCAGATCGACAACATTCATGCTACAATGACAATCTGTAATTTCTGGAAAGCGACTCTTCTATGTTTTTGCATTGGATCTGTGGCATATTTCATTGGTCTGAGTGCAATGTCCGAAATCTGTCTGGTCGGTTGATCACCAAAGCTAAGTATGTTGACAGTCGGTTTCCCCGCCGTAGTGTGAGTGAGTATTTATTCATGTCAGCAGAAATGGGCATATTGACATATTGACACACAAGACATTTGTGTGTGTAGTGTTGCCAATTTGGCGCATTTGTCGATATATTTAGCTTTTTCCAGACCCCCCTAGCGCAGAATTAGTGAAAAAACTCCTGGCTGAAAATCTAGTGCTTTTTGGATGGTGAGTTGGGGGTGAAATTGGTTGACAGGCACCAGAGATAAAACCCTCATTTTTCACCATTTTTCCTCCTATGACAGTGGTTTTCAACCAGTGGTCCCCAGGCTAAATGAGGTGTACCTCTGGTGTTCATGATCTGTTTCATGTTCTCTCAATTTCCGTTTGTCTCTGAAAGGTCAAAGGTCACAGCCGGCCGCGGCGTCTTCCTATCCCCAACTCAAGACTTCATTCATTATGAAAGTGTCAACTGTTTAGAACACCTTTGTGACAAGCTGGTAGTCAGGGCGTTTTTGCCGTTAGGCAGACTAGGCAGTTGCCTGGGGCGCCATGAGGGAGGGGAAGGGCACTGAGGCGACCACCAGACATGCTTTAAAAGGATCGGGCAAGTGTGCAACTTAGTGCACTATAACACAACACAAGAGAAATTTGTCTTGAAGGCAGTCATTGCACTCTGCCTGTGTCTTTCCCTGCTTTCTAGCTATCTTTCCTATCTATCTCTCTCCCAGGTCCATTTGGTTCCAAACTGTCATTTTGCTGGGGTCAGGGACCACTGGGTCTGTTGACCACTATGGGCTAATTAAGATGATGAATTTCAACTCTTGAGAGTGAAAAAATGAAACCAAATGGACCCGCAGGGTCCATTTGGTTTCATTTTACGTTCTCAAGAGTACATATGGTTAACCAACTTAGCTGGGGACCACCTGGAACCTTCAGTGACCACTGGTGGTCCCCGGACCACCTGTTGAAAACCCCTGGTTTAAAGCACCCAAGTGGGAAGTAAACTTAAATGCAAAATTTACAATATATTTTGGGGGGCAAGTGGCCATGACCTGAGGGCAAGTAGAACCTGATTTGCACTTGCCCGATGGGCAAGTGCCTCGGAGACCTTAGTGTCAACCCCTGGATTACAACAGCTGGTATTCTTCATTCAGTGTGTGGGGTCAGAAGAGATACTATTTGCCAGTCTATGCATGCGCTCAGTGTGGTCTTATTCGAATGAGTGTAACACAACATTAAAATGTCTTACCAGTAACTTTAGCACAGATCTTAATTTGGCGATATGTTTTTTATGGTTTATTGTTGGTTTAAAAAGAAAAATTTAACAAACACAACACAACTTGATGATGTCCTCCTTAAGTAAAATACAGAACAGTAAAATGTTGAAAATGGATGGAATTCTGAACAATATGGTCCAAGTTCAGTCGACTTTTTTAAACAATATAAATAACAAAAAGGTCCAGTCATACAATCTTTCTGATATGAACACATAAATGAATAGGACCTACATAAATATCAAATCGATTTCGAACCTGGTGATTCGATATTGATATTTTGATATATTGGCATATCGATTTTTTTTGCCCACCCCTATTAAATCTTGAGGCCTTGCTATAGTACAACAACACAGTTTAAACAACAGTGTGATTATCAAGGCAAACCAGTGATTGTCTTGTTTTATTTATTTATTTTATTTTTTTATTTTTATTTTTTGCTTTTCTATCACTATATCCCATACAAGACTCTCTGTGGTTATGCCCTCTCAGAAGCCTGTTACTCCCAGGGAATCAGCATCATCCACTCCCCTATCCAGGCGCCATTCATTTTGAATTTGTTCCCTAAACTATTGAGAACAGGGGCGGATTGGCCATCTGGAGTACAGGGAGTTTTCCCGAGACCTAGTGGCCTGGACAGTTTTTTTTTTTTTTTTTCCAGGCCTGGCCAGGGCGCCAGGCCCAGGCCAGGCAAACTAGTGTTTCTATCCTTCAAAAAAGAAAAGCTGTCCTACACCAGAGCCTTCAAGTAGGAGAGTTGCCATATTCCCGTTCACTCCTGTGCGCCAGGGCACTGCCTCACGCTGCTGGAGGCAGTGTTGCCAACTGCCAAGATCCAAAATGCACTAGTGGCACTTCCAAAATGCACTAGAATGTGCTAGATGCTCGCCTGGAACATACAGATCAAAATGACCATTAATCTTCTACATTCTCTAGTTGTGTAGACTAAGTTGGGCTAATTCACATGATGAATATTTTAACTCTTGAGGGTGTAAAAATGAGACCAAATGGACCCGCAAGGGTCCATTTGGTTTCATTTTTACGCTCTCAAAGAGTTACATCTGGTTAACCAGCTGCCCCCCCCCCCCCCCCCAGGGTGGCCTGGCAAAGGCAACATTGTCCCAGTGGGAAAATATGTGCCAATCCGCCCCTGATTGAGAACACATTAGTGTCCAACTGGTCCTGTTTCCTCTCCTCCTTCAGAGTTGATTTGATGTGTGGTATTGTTGTGGTTCACTTCCTGCATGTCCTTCATACTGAAATAATGGAATATGGCTATAATGAGTATCAATGGTGTCTTGCATGAATTGCTTTTTTTACTTGTCTCCAGCGCATGCTTAAAAAAAACACACCACATCGGTTCTCCTCACGATCCGATTCCCCTCATGTGAATCATAATGGCACCAAGAATTGTGGAGACACCGGACGAAGAATTGACCACAACAAATATTTTTTCTGTTTTTGGGGGCTCAAAAAATGTTGGGCCACAGAGAAAATGTTACTCTTTGTGACCCAATGGTTTTCATTTATGCAAAGAACCTCCTGGAAAAATTGGCATTTGTGATTTGCTCTGAAAGAACACACTGAAAGATTTTCTCCCCCAAAACAGCAGGCGTTCACAGCTCATAGCACGCCACTATGACCGTGAACACCTGGTATTTTTCAATGAAAGTTAAAACAAGTACAGAACGGTTTAAAAAAACAGCGGTAAATGGGACCATAACCCTCTGTACTTCAAACTACTTGGATGTGTTTGCAAACTGACCGCAATTCTGAAACAATTCATAGTTGTAACCCTTAGAACATTGCAAGTTACAAGAGTGTTTCTTTTATTTATATGTTTAGAGGTAGAAGCTTAATTTACCATGAAAGGGAGTGGGTTGTCGGCTGTTTTACCCACTGTTTCCGGGTTATGCCACGAGGCGAATTTCATGGTAGATTCCTTACATACAGCATCCATGTCTTGATCTCACAGCCAGGTGTGTAGAGCCGCGTTTGAGGATGCTCAAACACAGGTGATATTGATAAACCTCTCTGTTGTCTTCCTTCGTGATCTTTTTCATGCTGTCTCAATTAGTGTTTGACTTTGAAAGTGCTAAATGCCTAAATGGTTGGGATGCTGAGCAGGTGATGTTGATAACCTCTCTGTTGTCTCTGTTCGTGATCTTTTTCATCGTGCTCGTGTCTCGTTTTCTGTTAGTCGTTGAAAGGTTGAAGGTCACAGATGGCCTCGGCTTCTTCTCCCACTCCTCAGCTCAAGTCATCCATGAATTATGAGTTTGTCAGAGTATTGAGAACACATTTGTGTTGAAGCAGAACTGCTTATTTTCCCTTTTTAAAGATGAACTGTGGTAAATGTGGGCGCATCCTGAATGTTCCTCATATTGTAATGATGTAATGTGACTGGCACATGAATGACGTCTTGCATGAACATAAGGTTACATAAGGTCTATACTTCATGTAATGAAGTGTCATGTTACATATTGTAAGGCACTGGTTTTCAACCTTTTTCATACCAGGTCCCACTATTTATTCTGTATTTTAGCCACGGAGGAGGACCAACATTTGACGTTGAATTTAGTCTCTCTCGGACCCAAAAACTAGGGATTTTCAATTTTGTGTCCACAATTTAGGAGAGATAGCTGGCAAAATATTGGTCAGAATAACAATTCAGAGGATTATGTAATTTAGATGTTTAATCATAATTTAACACTTGAGACCGTACATTTTTACCAAATGGACCTGCAAGGGTCCAGTTTATGCTGATGGTCAGGTTGTGAAGTACATGTCATGTTTGATTGAACTTTGAACCCTCTTCTAGACAGCATGGAACAATCAGTGTTTCCAACTTGCCAGATTTGCCCTATAGTGACTTCATTAGTGAAAAGCTTCTAGTGACAAATCTGGAGACTTCTTCCTGGTGATTTGGGGACAAATCATGTGTAAGTCGACTCGCCAGAGATAAAACCCTTGTTTTTCTAAATTTTTCCCTCTCTGTCTTCATTTGCTGTTGGAGCAGGACAACAACAGACCCCCTCAGTCCTTAGTGAGTCAACGACACAAAAACAGGGCTTGACACTAACACTTGCCCGCTTGCCTGGGGCAAGTAAAAAAAATGGTTGGGCAAGTGAAGACTGCTACCTGGTTGCCCGATCGGGCAAATGTGCAACTTGGTGCACTATAACACAACACAAGATATATTTGTCTTGAAGGCAGTCATTGCACTCTGCCTCTGTGTCTTTCCCTGCTTTCTAGATATCCACAATTCCAGGCTGGATTTGGGAAACAAAACAGGCAAATTAACATACACATCAAAATGACCATTAATCTTCTACATTCTCTAGTTGTGTAGACCTGGGCTAATTAAGAGATTAATTTTAACTCTTGAGAGTGTAAAAATGAAACCAAATGGACCCGCAAGGGTCCATTTGGTTTCATTTTTACACTCTCAAAATTTACAATATATTTTTGGGGGGCAAGTAATCATGAGCTGAGGGCAAGTAGAACCTGACTTGCACTTGCCCGATGGGCAAGTGCCTCCGAGATCTTAGTGTCAACCCCTGAAAAAACGTAAACGTTGTGGCTGCAGGTGTCACGTCCGAGTCATCTAGTTTTAGAGTTGTGTCATTGACGGGTTGGAAAGATGAATAGAGACAGACTGGAGTTGGAAAATACAGTACATTGCTTTCAACGAGGGCGCCTAAACGTCGCTAGGCATGCCAAAAAGTCACTAGCAACTTCTTTTTCAAAGAGCCACAAGATTTGCCAGAGTTGGCAACACTGAACACATCATGTAAGATGGAGTACTGCACAATATTCTATAAAAGGTTCTTACAATTGGAGAGTTGTTTGTCTAGCTCACATAAATCTTACGACTGACAGCCCTCCAATATGAAGCCAGATGCCTGCGGCCATGATCATAATATTGTGCCTTTAGCTCCAACCCCCTCCAACGGGGGTTGGAGCTTTGAAACCAAATGGAACGGGTCCATTTGGTTTCATTTTACGATCTCAAGAGTTACAGATCTGTAAGGATCCATTTGGTTACCAATGGTCCTTTCTAGGAAGGAAGGAGGACTCTATCATAGGAATAAAAATGGTGAAAAACGAGGGGTTTTATCTCTGGCGCCTGTCAACCAATTTCACCCCAATCTAGTGCTTTTTTGCTGGTGCAAAAAAAAACACTAGATTTTCTGCCAGGAGTTTTTCACTAATTTTGGCACTAGGGTGGTCTGGAAAACAGAAGTTACAGAAGTTCCTCCAACTCCCCCACACACACATAGACACACGTTCTGTTTCGGTGTTGTTGGTGGAGCATCTCCTCAATCAGACGTCTGCTTTCCCTCACAGATTAGACTAGTGGCAATCAATGCACTAGAATGCACCAGAGCAGTGGTTTTCAACCATTTTCAATCATACCAGGGCCACTATTTACGCTGCATTTTATCCACAGACCACCTTCTGATGTTGAAATTAGTCTCTCAGACTAATATAAGATAACTGGCAAAATGTTGGTCAAAATAACAATTCTTTTACATTTTCTAAATGTGTAGATTCTTGAATATTAAGTAATTCATATGTTTAAATATAATTTAACTTCAAGAGTTACACATCTATTACGGGTCCATTTGGTTTCATTTTACGCTCTCAAGAGTTACACATCTATAAGGGTCCATTTGGTTACCAATCGTCCTTTCTAGGAAGGAAGGAGGATTCTATCATAGGAGGAAAAATGGTGAAAAACAAGTGTTTTATCTCTGGCGCCTGTCAAACATTTCCCCCCCAACTCACCAGCAAAAAAGCACTAGATTTTCTGTCAGGAGGTTTCCACAAATTTTGGTCTGGAAAAAAGCTAAACACAGCGACAAATGCACCAAGTTGGCAACGGTGGCCAGATGCCTGATCATTCTGTGCCTTCAGCCCCCACACACACACACATAGACACACGTTCTGTTCCGGTGTTGGTGGAGCATCTCCTCAATCAGACATCGTCTGCTTTTCCTCACAGTTTGCTGCTCCTTCACGTGGTGAAGTGAACATCCACCGTGAAGGATTGCTGCACTTGGACAGCATCATTCAGCAGACGATGATAGGCTGGATAGGCAGTATAGCATGATAGACGAGGGGCTTTCTTCTGGAGTTTTACTGTCCCACGTTGCCTGTGAAACCTCATGTATGTCCTGTGAATTTCCTCCTAACGTTTTATAGTTCCCCTGTCCATGCAAACTTCTCTGTATGTCTAAGTACTGCATGCAGCTTAGATATAGGATTTTTGAGTTTTACAATGTGATTCGTTGACAAATTATTGTTTGTCAAACCGTTTGGGAGGGAGCCAGCGGCTGTTGTTTTTTTTTTTTTGCATGGCTCTATGAACTTCCTCTCAAACAGGGAAAGGATTATTGCAAAGACATGAAATTTAATTCAAGTATTCTTGAAATGCACAGCTGTCTTCCCGGCAGGAAGGCAAATGACTAAACATGGTGATTGACGCCATCATCACCGACAGCTTTATCTCCTTGAAAATAAAGCTGACCTCAAATAAAAATATAACTATATAATATATGAATTAATAATTAATTTTGAGAATTAAGTTATGTGCATCCAACTTCATGTTTACAAGAAAGACAATAATCTATAATAATACAATGTCTATAAGGGCTCCATTTTCGTTACCGCTAAACCCCTTATTCCTTAATTTCTTTGCCTTTTTAAACTATTAAAAACATTTTTCAGTAGTTCAAATGGCCAGTGTTGAAATATTCCAAAATGTTTTTCAAAATAGTAAAAACGAAATTAGGGATTTAAGGATAAGGGGTTTAGCATGTAACGGAAATGGAGCCCTCAGTCTATAATACAGTAGACTGTATCAATGGACCGTCGTTTAATTGTCCAATGGACATAAAGAGTGTTACTTTGGGGTTGTTGTGCCCATCGGGCAAGTGCAAGTCAGATTCTACTTGCCCTCAGCTCATGGTCACTTGCCCCCAAAAATATATTGTAAATTTTGTAGATGTAACTCTTGAGAACGTAAAAATGAAACCAAATGAACCCTTGCGGCTCCATTTGGTTTCATTTTTACACTCTCAAGAGTTAAAATTCATCATCTTAATTAGCCCAGGTCTACACAACTAGAGAATGTAGAAGATTAATGGTCATTTTGATGTGTATGTTAATTTGCCTGTTTTGTTTCCCAAATCCAGCCTGGAATTGTGGATATCTAGAAAGCAGTGAAAGACACAGAGGTAGAGTGCAATGACTGCCTCCAAGACAAATTTATCTTGTGTTGTGTTACAGTGAACTAAGTTGCACACTTGCCCGATCGGGCAACCAGGTAGCAGTCTTCACTTGCCCCACCATTTTTTTTTACTTGCCCCAGGCAAGCGGGCAAGTGTTAGTGTCAAGCCCTGTCAGTATCTCCTCATTTATGTTTATCTCTGTTGAGATATTTTGTCACAGACAACTTCAGACTTCAGTTGAGGAAAGAACATGGCTGCCATCCCAATCTAATTACAACAGGCTCAAGAGAAAGGATCTCATTTCACAAGAGTTTGTTTTTTAAAAAGCTCTTTAAGTGAAATAACAGCAGCTAAATTAAAGGCCCTGACCACCACAGAATCTCCTAACAACATTCAGCTGTTGGTCAAGGTTTTTTTGGATGACACAAACGGCGGTTTCCCATTTCTTAGTATTACCTGTTTGGACGTAGAATATTGTCTTGGAGGCTGTTCAGGATCACATCAGTGTCATCTGCGATTCTTCAAGTCCTCATGTTGCTTTTCCTCATCATCTCCCACACAATTGTGAATAATGCCCTGAGAGCTTTGGGTCTACCCTGGCTATAGCCAGACCGAGTCAGCTGTTGGCAAAACATTACCTATCTTTGTCTAGAATAGCTCAATTGTATGCTCATTTCCTACTCCAGGAAATTTGGTGGCCAGTCAGGGCACAGTATGCAAACATTTTTGAATACTATGTTTTGATTGGCCACCCTAATTTTCTGGAGTAGGAAATGGGCATACTGCAGGGGAGGATCTAGGCATGGGCAAGGGGGGGCAATGCTCCCCGAAATGCCCAGTCTGCCCCTCCAAACACGATGGCATGCAAAACAGCATTTCAAAAAAGATATTTCAAATTAAAGTGCTTATATTTAAAAACACTACTATACTGCTACTAACTAACGTCTCACCACTAAACCAACAGCATTTCATCATTGAAAACAGAAAACTCTCTGAGTCAGACCTTTAGCTTTATGCATGCTGCGTGTCTGTTGCAACTTCAACAACAACTGATGTTATTATTGATGCTTTACTTGACTAATAAAAGTCCTGTAACTGAAAATGTTACATCCGCCCCTGGCATACTGTACAATTGAGCCGTTCCAGACCAATCAGCTGATTCGGTCTGGCTTTCTCCAGCCTAGTTTGGGTCAACAGAGCCTTGGATCGGTGTTCCAATGTACTGTGTTTTTCCCCATGGTAACTTGCTTTCAGGAGAATCTACCATGTTATTCCCACGCAGCAGCATCTTGGCCAGTTGGTGAAACACCAGCAAAACTTCCAATCCTTTTTTTTTTTGTGTTTTGTTTTGTATAATAGCGACCAACCAAAACAGTTTGAGATCTGATACGTCTGCATGCACAGCACACCCACCACATGGAGGACCAGGGGCGGTGATGTCACTGCGCAGTGCGCATCTCTATTGGGGGAGCAGCTTCATCGCCTGTGTTGCACCCATACCATTTTCAGTTCCAGGACTTTTATTAGTCAAGTAAAGCATCATAACATCAAAGCTAAAGGTCTGACTCAGAGAGTTTTCTGTTTTCAATGATGAAATGCTATTGGTTTAGTGGTGACACAGCTGTAGTTAGTTAGTAGCAGTAGTAGTGGTTCACATCATTTTAATTTGAAATATCTTGGGTTGTTTTCATGCCATCATGTTTGGTGGGGCAGACTGGGCATTTAGGGGGGCATTGCCCTCCTCATGCCCATGCCTAGATCCGCCCCTGTGGAGGACATGTATGGGAAGACCAGGGCAGGTAGTACGTTAGCAAGACTGTTGGCTTTTATTTAGATTTTTTTTCCTGACATACTGGCTCTGTTGTCCATTGTCCTCCTTGACCTCTACAGTCCTCTAAAACGCAGTGGTTTTCAACCTTTTTCAAACCAGGGCCCACTATTTATTCAGCATTTGAGCAACGGAGGACCACCATTTGATGAAATTTTAGCCCCACAGACCCCAAAACTAAAGATTTATTTTGCTTTTGTCCACAATACCAGGCTGGATGTGTGAAACAAAACAGTCCAACATACAGATCAAAATGACCATTAATCTTCTACATTCTGTAGTTGTGTAGACTTGGGATAATTCCCATGATGGATATTTTAACTCTTTGAGAGTGTAAACATGAAACGAAATGGACCCACAAGGGTCCATTTGCTCTCAGTGAGTTACATCTGGTTAACTAACTTTGCAACGTTTAGCCTGGGGCCTTTAAGACTAAGAAACATACAAACACATTCCAATTACAATTTGTCTGAAAGCAAATACAAATTGTAGAAATTACAATTCAGAGAAAAAACAATTTAAACTTACTAAAATGTATTGTAAATTCAACAGAGGTTTTGAGGCAGGTGACAATTCTGAAGTGACAATGATCTGTAAATGTAGGCTCTCTTTAGAAAACGTCTTTTTTTTTTGCCTCTTTCTTCTGCACTTTTATTGACCTGTCTGCGAGCAATTGTATCTCTGTTCCTCAAAGTCAGACGCAGCAAATCCCTCTGCATAAAATAAGTGTTGGTAATCTGTTATTTGCCTCTTAACCCATTTTTCCTGACCCTCGATTCGAGTTTCTGACCCCAGATTATACAGTAGTAACAGTTCCTTACACCAGATTAGAGCTGCAGCAACATTTTGGCTTTTGATGCTAGATTCTACAATCTACTTTCTGACGCTAGAATCGAGTTTTTGACACTAGATTCTATAGTCTCTGTCTGACACTAGATTCTAGTTTTTCTGAAAAATCTGTGTTCCTGTGTCAATGATGCTAACATATTTCTAGCCAAGGACCACCAGAATTATCCATATTTGGCTGCAGACCCCCATCTGAAAACATGTTGTTCTAGGGGATCCCCCAGAAGCAAAAATTTGAGTTAAAAATGTTTGCTTCCAAAATAACGTATTCAGAGATTTGCAGCACATTTTCACAATTTTTCGAAAATAGCAGAACTACAAGCTCATATCGCGCCACTCGGTGGCGCGATATGAGCTTGTAGATCTGCTATTTTTCAACAGATAAAACACCAAAATGCGTCCAGTACACAAAGGGTTTAAATATCTGGTTAATGTCCAACACTCAATAAAACAAAGATCGCTTGGACTTCTTGGACTTGCCACTGTGTGAGCTCACCATGCACCTCTCTTCTGGTCTCCACTATTCTGGCCTGGAACTGACCATAGGATCTGACCGTGGGATCTGACCGTGGGATCTGACCATGGGATCTGACCGTGGGATCTGACCGTGGGATCTGACCGTGGGATCTGACCATGGGATCTGACCGTGGGATCTGACCATGGCCCGCTTGTGGGCCACAGTGTTGCCAACCACCAAAATCCAAAATGCACCAGTGGCACTTCCAAAATGCACTAGAATGCGCTAGAGCAGTGGTTTTCAACCATTTTCATAGCAGGGCCCACTTTTTATTCTGCATTTTAGCCACGGAGGACCACCATTTGATGTTGAGTTTTGAGTCTAATTTAGGAGAGATAACTGTAATGTTTAAACATAATTTAACTCTTGAGAGCGTAAAATGTAACCAAAAGGACCTGTGAGGGTCAATTTGGTTACATTGTACGGTCTATAAGTGTCCATTTCGTTACCAATGATGACTCTATCATAGCAGGAAAAATGGTGAAAAACGAGGGTTTTATCTCTGGCGCATGTCAACCAATTTTACCCCAACCACCAGTGGTCCCTGAGAGGAGTCCAGGTGGTCCCCAGGTAAATGGAAAGTTGGTTAACCAGCTCTAACTCTTTGAAAGTGTAAACATGAAACCAAATGGACCCTTGCGGGTCCATTGGGTTTCATGTTTACACTCTCAAGAGTTGAAATATTCTCTTATCTGAATTCTACACAACTAGAGAATGTAGAAGATTAATGGTCATTTTGATCTGTATGTTGTATTGTTTTGTTTCCCAAATCTAGCCTGGAATTGTGGACAGTAGCAAAATAAATAGTTTTGGGGTCTGTGGGGCTAAAATGTCCCCAAAAGGTGGTCCTCCGTGGCTCAAATTCTGAATAAATAGTGGGACCTGTTATGAAAAAGCTTGAAAAGCACTGCTATACAACATTCTTGTATTTCTGTTTGTCTTAGAAAAGCTTG
Source organism: Benthosema pterotum (assembly GCA_039105355.1). Lineage (NCBI taxonomy): Eukaryota > Metazoa > Chordata > Actinopteri > Myctophiformes > Myctophidae > Benthosema > Benthosema pterotum. The sequence continues at coordinate 3,388,331 of CM076982.1, forward strand.
CAACCACTTTTATTGTGAAGGTGTGTACTTGCAATTTTATTTTGAAGAACAGTACAAAAAGAGTCACTTCCTGTGAGCACCATTTTGAATGCCAGCATTTCAGAGAGAGAAAACACAGACATTTTAAAAAGAAAGAAAACATCCAGTAACTTGGAAGCTTTTAAGAGGCGATGCCGTAAGTTGTGTTTGACTATATTCATGTTAACTTTCTCTATAATGTTGTACATGTTGATACTTGGCTGGTTGATACTTGGCTTGGTCTTTTTGTTGTGACAATGTTTGGATTGATTGTCAGTTGCACTGTTGCCAACTTGGCTCATTTGTCACTATATTTAGCTTTTTTTTATCAGACCCCCCTAACGCCAAAATTAATGGAGAACTCCTGGTGGAAAATCTAGTGCTTTTTTTGCTGGTGAGTTGGGGTGAAATTGGTTGACAGGCACCATTGATAAAACCCTTGTTTTTCCACCATTTTTTCCTCCTATGACAGTGCGTGCGTGCGTGCGTGCGTGCGTGCGTGCGTGCGTGCGTGCGTGCACTAGAGATATTGTTGACCCCATCGGTCAGGGCATGTCTGTCTGTGTGTCTGCTGGTCAGTGTATAATATAATGTGTTTTCAGGCTGGGTCAGTGACGTGGTCAGAGACATGCAGCAGTCCAGTGGAAACCAGGGGCGGATGTAACCTTTCCCAATTAGGGGGGCAGGAGAAAATGGTATGGGTGCGGTAGTTAGTATCATAGCAGTAGTAGTGGTTCACATCGTTTTAAATATATACACTTTAATTTGAAATATCTTGGGTTGTTTTGCATGCCATCATGTTTGGTGGGGCAGTCAGGGCCCCCCCATGCCCACGCCTAGATCCGCCCCTGGTGGAAACATCTTGTGTTGTTTAGTGCAGGAGTGGGAGGAGGAGGCTCTGTTGGGCCTGACGTTGAGCTGTTTATGACGGAGATCTGCTTCACACGGACAGATGGACACGATCCATACTGTAGTTCCTCATTCATTAGACCATTCACAACCAGAACCCCTTATCAGCCTTAAGTCATGATGTAGCTAACAGGGGTTGAGTCAGGTTCTACTTGCCCTCAGTAGAAGTCAGGTTCTACTTGCCCTCAGGACATGATCACTTGCCCCCCAAAAATATATTGTTAATTTTGCATTTAAGTTTACTTCCTACTTGGGTGCTTTAAACCAGGGGTTTTCAACAGGTGGTCTGGAGACCACCAGTGGTCCCTGAGAGGATTCCAGGTGGTCCTCAGTTAAGTTGGTTAACCAGATGTAACTCTTGAGAACGTAAAAATGAAACCAAATGGACCCTTGCGGGTCCATTTGGTTTCATTTTTACGCTCTCAAGAGTTAAGATTCATCATCTTAAATAGCCCAGGTCTAGTTTTGGGGTCTGTGGGGCTAAAATGTCAAGACAAATTTATCTTGTGTTGTGTTATAGTGCACTAAGTTGCACACTTGCCCGATCGGGCAACCAGGTAGCAGTCCTCACTTGCCCCACCATTTTTTTTACTTGCCCCGGGCAAGTGGGCAAGTGTTAATGTCAAGCCCTGGCTAATAAAGGATAAGGAGAAAGGAAGTTTTTTTTTGCGTGTGTGTGTGCGTGCGTGCATGCAGAGCGCATTAGGCCAGATCTAGGGGAAATCCCTATGTGCATGTCTGTCTGTCTGTCTGTTTGTCTGTCTGCCTCTCTGTGTTGACTCATCGCTAGAGATGGTCCTCTGGAGTCCGGTGTGCGTTTGTTATCGAGGGACAGACAGACAGACAGACACAGGCAGGGTGGACATGTTGATGAATGCTCTGAGCTGTGATGTCCACATGGGACAGATACGTGCGGTCCCACTGTGACTTTGGACTGGAAGTGAATTAAAGGTGAAGTGTTGTGACGTATTGCATTGGGACGCTGCATGCATGCAGACGATGCTGAAGGTTTTTCCGTTGCTGTGAGTGAAAGAATCCAACGAACGCAGAGGACATTATAACAGAGCTGTAGTTGTCATTAATGGCCGTGGAACAGTGCAGGGTTTCAACCGTTTTCATAATCAAGGCCCATAATTTATTGGCTATTTGAGCCAGGCATGTACGCACCGCCATTTTGGTGAGATTTTAGCTTCTTCTCGGACCTGAAACCAGTGTTGTAGTGGTACTTTTAGAAGTGGGGGGACGCCTCTTAAAGGGGAATTCCACCCATTTTCACTCATTAACTGTTTACCATGCCCACACAACATCTCGAATGTATATTAATGACATAGTAAAATATTGAAAATGAGTGGAATTCCCCTTTAAGACATGTGCATGCACACTTACGTGCACCTCCACAACACACAGAGACACGCTATTAAAAACAAGTATAGCATATTGAGAAACATTGTTTACAATGTCTAATTGTATCCATATTCCATAAAAGTAAATGACAAGACATAAACATAGGCCTACTTTTGCCTCAAAAATATTCTAGATGTAAGAAGTGGGGGGACGCCGTCCCCCCGCGACCCCCTCCACTACACCCATGCCTGAAACTCATTAGAATGTTATGGTCGTTGGACAAGATTTTTTCTTTCCCCCCACAATTCCACACTGGCAGTGGTTTGGTTTGCCAGGCAAACATTGAGTTGATATTTTGGAAATGAACACAATCTGTGCTTCCATTTTAACCCACAACATGGCGCCAATGCCAAAGAAATCCGAGCAAATCATGAGCTTAAATTTTGTTTTGGAGAGGGTCCATTTGGTTTAATTTTACGCTCTCTAGTTTTGATCTATAAAGGGTCCATTCGGTTATTTACTCTCATTTGGTGGGAGACCACCTGGAACCAGGGCGATGCTCCAATCAGGGCTTGACACCAACACTTGCCCGCTTGCCCGGGGCAAGTAAAAAAAATGGTGGGGCAAGTGAAGACTGCTACCTGGTTGCCCGATCGGGCAAGTGTGCAACTTGGTGCACTATAACACAACACAAGATACATTGATCCTAAAGGTGGGCATTGCGACCTGGGCTAGTTAAGATGGTGAATTTTAACTCTTGAGAGCGTAAAAATGAAACCAAATGGACCCGCAAGGGTCCATTTGGTTTCATTTTTACGTTCTCAAGAGTTACATCTGGTTAACCAACTTAGCTGGGGACCACCTGGAACCCTCTCAGGGACCACGTGTTGAAAACCTCTGGTTTAAAGCACCCAAGTAGGAACTAAACTTAAATGCAAAATTTACAATATATTTTTGGGGGGCAAGTGACCATGACCTGAGGGCAAGTAGAACCTGACTAGCACTTGCCCAATGGGCAAGTGCCTCGGAGACCTTGGTGTCAACCCCTGCCAATGTTCCATTGACAGCAGATCTCACATTTGCAGTTAAAGGTAGGGGAAGTGATTTCACTTTTGTCAGATATCACCCAAAAAATATTTTTTTTCTGTTAAAATGCTCTATTATAAGGTGTGGAAACCACATATGGAGTTTCCCCCTCCCCCACGTTAGCAGAGGAGCTAATAAAAGTTCCCCAGGTCACCACAATTCTCCTCCAATCAGGAGCGAGCAGCAGGTTCACATAGTGTAGCTACTGTTGGGGGCCCCTAGTGCACCAGGCTGGTACTACACCATGAATTTCAAATCACTTCCCCTACCTTTAAATTGGTGAAATTACGGCATTGTAGGGCATTTTGACGCATTAACAGACCTGGTCACTCTAGTGAATAATGATTTGTTGTTACAGTATATCACTCACTTTACGTTGCAGTGGTTAAATATGTACGCCTATGTTTGGAACTTTCAGGGCTTGACACTAACACTTGCCCACTTGCCCGGGGCAAGTAAAAAAAATGGTGGGGCAAGTGAAGACTGCTACCTGGTTGCCCGATCGGGCAAGTGTGCAACTTAGTGTACTATAACACAACACAAGATAAATTTTGTCTTGAAGGCACTGCAAGGCAGTCATTACACTCTGCCTCTGTGTCTTTCCCTGCTTTCTAGCTATCTCTACCTATCTCTCTCCCAGGTCCATTTGGTTCCAAACTATCATTTTGCTGGGGTCAGGGACCACTGGGTCTGTGACCACTATGGGCTAATTAAGATGATGCATTTTAACTCTTGAGAGTGTAAAAATGAAACCAAATGGACCCGCCAGGGTCCATTTGGTTTCATTTTTACGTTCTCAAGAGTTACATCTGGTTAACCAACTTAACTGGAGACCACCTGGAACCCTCTCAGGGACCACTGGTGGTCCCCGCACCGCCTGTTGAAAACCCCTGGTTTAAAGCACCCAAGTAGGAAGGTAAACTTAAATGCAAAATTTACAATATATTTTTGGGGGTCAAGTGACCATGACCTGAGGGCAAGTAGAACCTGACTTGCACTTGCCCGATGGGCAAGTGCCTCGGAGACCTTAGTGTCAACCCCTACTTGCAGAACTCCAGCCAGCGTGAGACGCCAGATCAAAGCATGAAGCTACTCTCTTCCTACAGTACAGCAGTACTTATAAAGCGATGTGACGCATTGTTGTGAGCTTGTAGATCGGCCATATATAGCAGGGGCGGATGCAACATTTCCCAATTGGGAGGGGCAGGAGAAAATGGTATGGGTCTGACTTCATCGCTGATGAAGCCGCACCCATACCATTTTCAGTTACAGGACTTTTATTGGTCAAGTAAATCATCAATAATAACATCAGTTGTTGTTGAAGTTGCAACAGACACGCAGCGTGCATAAAGCTAAAGGTCTGACTCAGAGAGTTTTCTGTTTTCAATGATGAAATGCTGTTGGTTTAGTGGTGACACAGCTGTAGTTAGTTAGTAGCAGTAGTAGTGTTTCAAATCATTTAGTTTGAAATATCTTGTTTTGCATGTCATCATGTTTGGTGGGGCAGACTGGGCATTTAGGGGGGCATTGCCCCCCCATGCCCATAGGCTGTATGGTGGGTGGGTGGCGTGGCTGGGTGGTAGGTGATGGGTGGGTGTCTGCAGGGCAGTCACAGCAGGTCAGAGGAAGCAGAAAGAAAGGATGTTTTCTGAGAGCTGGTGACCTGAATCACTCTCTCTCTCTGTCTCTCAGTGTTGCCAACTCCCAAAAATCCAAAATGTACTAGTGGCACTTCCAAAATGCACGAGTGACACTTCCAAAATGCACGAGTGACACTTCCAAAATGCACGAGTGACACTTCCAAAATGCACGAGTGACACTTCCAAAATGCACTAGTGGCACTTTCAAAATGCACTAGTGGTAGGTTCTTGAAAATTAGGTAATTCAGAATTAATTAAATATAATTTAACTCTTGAGAGCGTAAAATGAAACCGAATGGACCCGTAAGGGTCCATTTGGTTTCATTTTACGCTCTCAAGAGTTACAGATCTATAAGGGTCCATTTGGTTACCAATGGTCCTTTTTAGGAAGGAAGGAGGACTCTATCATAGGAGGAAAAATGGTGAAAAATGAGGGTTTTATCTCTGGCGCCTGTCAACCAATTTCACCCCAACTCATCAGCAAAAAAGCACTAGATTTTCCGCCACGAGTTTTTCAATAATTTTGTCGCTAGGGGGGTCTGGGAAAAAGCTAAATAAAGCGACAAATGTGCCAAGTTGGCAACACTCTGTCTCTCTCTCTCGCTGTGTGTGTGTGCGTGCGTGCGTGCGTGTGTGTGTGTGTACGGACAGTTATTTGTGTCTCATTATAATTGTGCTCTCCTGTGTTCTGCGTAAACATGCGGCTCCGTGGCTCTGAGCCTCATCAGGCTCACACAATTGTGAATAATGCCCTGAGAGCCTGCTGGTGTTTGGGACTGGCTATCGGCCAGGCCAGTTTGGACTGTTGGCAATGGATTGAGAAATATCATTTAACTAGAAAGCAAACAAATTAAATGCCTGATGAATATTAAACTAAATCTTGTATAATTGCAGTATAAATGTAAAATGTTTTCCTCCTATAAAAGAGGGCGTGTGATGTGATCCTTCCACATACTGTAGTACTGCTGTCATCAGTTCATTGTCTGGACACCAGGGGCGGATCTAGGCATGGGCATGGGGGGGTGATGCCCCTTTAAATGCCCAGAATGCCCCACCAAACATGCTACCATGCAAAACAACCCAAGATATTTCAAATTAAAGTGCTTATATTTAAAATGATTTGAAACACTACTACTGCTACTAACTAACTACAGCTGTGTCACCACTAAACCAACAGCATTTCATCATTGAAAACAGAAAACTCTCTGAGTCAGACCTTTAGCTTTATGCATGCTGCGTGTCTGTTGCAACTTCAACAACAACTGATGTTATTATTGATGCTTTACTTGACTAATAAAAGTCCTGTAACTGAAAATGGTATGGGTGCGACTTCGGCAGCGATGAAGCCGCACCCATACCATTTTCTCCTGCCCCCCCCAATTCTGAAATGTTACATCCGCCCCTGCTGGACACAGAACAAACACATGCAGAGGAATGCGTGTCTGATTTGTTGTTGTTGTTTTTCTCTTTCCATCTTTTTGTTGAATATTCTGTTTTTGGCAATTAGTCACAACTCACAGTCCTCTGTAGTTATAGAGTTGTTGGAATGGAATTGTTTCGTCTTAGTCTACCAAATACCAAGATCCTTCGATAAAAAAAAAAAAGTCAATCTGGACAATCAAATTTAAAAGTGAGGAAATTAAATTGTTGGCAGATGCCTTTTTTAATTCAATAAGGACTTTTTTTTTACGTCCAGCGCCAAGATGGCCTCTTTTTTTATCAATGTCTTGATCGCGTTTTTTTTTTATCCGTGCGAGAGGAGAGCACCTTTTCACTATTATCACCTTTTGTTATCTCCGTTGAGCACCTGGTCAGTTCTTCTTTGTTCTCTTATCAAAAAAACGTCTTTAGGCTGTAGTTCTATCACCAAAACAACATCAACACTGTAGTAAGTTAGAGCATGTAGTAGAGGTTCCTCATGGCAAGTTGAAATAATCAGTGGGTAGTTTTCATTGGCCATCATGTTTGGTGTTGCCAACTGGCCAAAATCGCACTAGTGGCATTGCCCTCCGCATAGAATGCACTAGATGCCTGTGGAGGACATGTTATTAAAAGACCATTAATCTTCTACATTCAATAGTAACCAACTGTGCATAATTTAGTCTGGGGACCACTGGTTGAAAACCACTGTCATAGGAGGAAGAATGATGAAAA
>CM076982.1:3400481-3445481 GCA_039105355.1 Benthosema pterotum
GTGCGCTGATCCTGGCCAGTCAGAGAAGAATGTTCCTGCGTTTACGATTAACACACCACGATAAAATGATGTGGAATCACTCAACCAATCATACCACACCTGCAATAAGTCAAACAAATACACACCCTTTTTTACTTTCTATAATTTTTATCCCATGATTTTTTAACCCATTTTTTCACCCAGTGCGAATTACCTAATGTGATCCTGGGCTCCACACACCAATTCCTAATGTGATCCTGGGCTCTACACACCAATTCCTAATGTGATCCTGGGCTCTACACACCAATTCCTAATGTGATCCTGGGCTCTACACACCAATTCCTAATGTGATCCTGGGCTCTACACACCAATTCCTAATGTGATCCTGGGCTCTACACACCAATTCCTTTTTTTTTTTTTTTTTTTTTTACTTTTTTTTTTGAGTTTTCAATTCAACAAGTTAAAGTAAAAACATAAAATAAAATGATAACAAGGGAATGACAAGAAAATAATAAGAAAGTAAATAAACAAACGTGAGGTTGTGAGGTGTGCATCAAAACAGTTTACATGTTACAATTTCAGATTTTTATATTATTTAGCAGGAAATATGTAGTGTTCTTTAGCCGGATAGACGTGGGCCAGATTCACTCTGGGGACATTTCTCTAATTAAGTACATTGTCCATTTCTCCCATCATCTTCTTATACCCAACTCTTTCTGAAGCCTTAAGGAGTAAGTCATTTGTTCTAAGAGATGTAGTTGTTTCACAACATTGATAAATAGGTTAGTAGCAGGACAACCCTTTTGTAACCAATTTCTTGTAATCGTTTTTTTGCAAGCAGCAAGTAAAACTTTAAGCAAGTATGAGTCATGTGGATCCAGTCCTTCTGGCATTTGTGAGATATGAATGTGTTTTCAATTTCAAAACCCATAATATTTGAAATGATTGTCGCAGTCTCTTTCCAGAATGGTTGGATCACAGGACAAGACCAAAATATGTGTGTGTGGTCTGCAATTGTACTCCCACATTCCCTCCAACAATCCATATGATGTCCAGTCTGTTTGGACTTCTGTTTCGGTGTAATAAAGAAACGGATCTGGTTTTTCCTACACACCAATTCCTAATGTGATCCTGGGCTCTACACACCCTCCACCCACCTGGGAAGGCAGCAGACTGGCCTCATGCTTCCTTCAATGCATGAGGAGTCCAAGCTGCCTTCTTTTCACCTGACAGGGGGGAGTTTCCCTGGTTGGACGTAGCGCATCGTGGAAGGAACACGTTATTCCAACCAGTTCCAGTCCCCTCCATCAGGCGCCCCGGCTGGCCAGGGGGAGGCAGTTTAGAGCCCAGGATTAATGCATGTGTAAACATGGGTATACCCTAGGGGACACGGGGAGAACATGCAAACTTCACACAGAACAAACTCCTTCAATAAGTCACAGATACAAACACCTGCAATATACTGTACTGTATACTATACTTGGTTCTCCTACGTGTTGTCATTATTAAAGGAGAATTCCACACCAAAACAAATTGGGCATCAATCTACCTTGATTCCTGTGACATGATACATAATGTCCTTGATTTTTGTCACAGATGTCCCATTTTCTACATTTCACCATGAGGTCAGTTGCAGTTGCAGCAGCTGTTGTAGTTGCAGCAGCTGTTGCAGTTGCAGCAGCTGTTGCAGTTGCAGCAGCTGTTGCAGTTGCAGCAGCTGTTGTAGTTGCAGCAGCTGTTGCAGTTGCAGCAGCTGTTGCTGCTGCGCCCGCAGTGCAGTTAACATGACCGCAGGTTGCCTTTATTCTAATGGGGGTGTTTTTCTAGCTCCAAACTATTTTTTTTTCACACATCACATTTAAATAGTATAGTGATAAACACACTTGAATTTTATGTCACTCTGGGGCAGACTTTACATGTAATCCCAGAGGTAATCTACTCCTCCTCCTCTCCTCTCCTCCCTTTTGCCACTCTCCTCTCCAATCACTCCGGTTAAAACTCTTGTCGCACGGGTGCCGGCTGGCTTTCTAAAAAATCATATAGTGGTCCAATTATCTTTTAGTATGTGGCTTGATGTGATGTAGTAAAAAAATAAGGTTGGAGCATTAGAATAAAGACAACCTGCGGTCATGTTAACTGCACTGGCACAGCTGCAACAGCTGCTGCAACTGCAACTGCCCTTATGGTGAAATGTAGAAAATGGAACATCTGTGACAAAAATCAAGGACATTATGAATCATGTCACAGGAATCAAGGTAGATTGAGATCCAATGTGTTTTGGTTTGGAAATCTCTCATTTTAATTTTCACAAAGAAATCACCACAAATTTGCCTGTTGAATAATAATAATTGTGTAAATGTGAAAACACAACATTGGTGAGATATTTCTGGACAGAGCAAGTGCATCTTCCATCAACGACATGAGAGCCACTGAACCCCCGCAGGCAGTCTGCAGTGCTCTCTAACCCTAACCCAAACCCAAACCCGTCCCTGTGCCGTACTTACATGTGTTTTAAATGTGCACAGCTAAGCTCTCCTCCCGTCCAACCAGGATGTGTGTTCTGTGGGACAGCGACCCTCAACACAAGATCTGGCCTCCAGACAGGGGCGGATTGGCACATATTTTCCTCTCCGGGACAATTTTGCCTTTGCCAGGCCAGGCCAAGCTGGTTAAACAGATGTAACTCTTTGAGAGCGTAAAAATGAAACCAAATGGACCCTTGCGGGTCCATTTGGTTTCATTTTTACGCCCTCAAGAGTTATAATATTCATCATGTGAATTAGCCCAACTTAGTCTACACAACTAGAGAATGTAGAAGATTAATGGTCATTTTGATCTGTATGTTCCAGGCGAGCATCTAGCGCATTCTAGTGCATTTTGGAAGTGCCACTAGTGCATTTTGGATCTTGTCCAGCCCACTAGGTGGCGCAGGCCACCGGGAAAACTCCCTGTACTCCAGATGGCCAATCCGCCCTGCCTCCAGAACAACACCATTACACAGTGACACATCTAGGACTGTTAATGCTAAGATGCATTGGCAACATGGTGACAGAATTCATGTCACATAAATTGCATGTATCTAACTGATATTAATTGGATCATTGGATGACATTTTTGTCCACAATTCCAGGCTTGGAGAAAACAAAACAGGCAAACATACAGATCAAAATGACCATTAATATTCTACATTCTCTTCTAGCCCTAATTATACACTTGGGCTGACTCAGATGGTGAATATTTTAACTCTTGAGAGTGTAAACATGAAACCAAATTGACCCCCAAGGGTCCATTTGGAGTTACATCTGATTTGGTCCAAAGAGTTACATCTGATTTGGCTAACCAACTTTCCATCATTTAGCCTGGGGACCACCTCTCAAGGACCACTGGTTGAAAACCACTGTGATAGACAATATGACTATTGATAAGGAGTCTGGTGACTTGCATGGTTTTCCTCTGGTTTTGCGCTGGCATTTGAATGTCTGTGAATGAATGGATAAGTTCAAGTTACAGAGCAGGTTTTGAAGTGGTTTAATCTGGACAGTTTGTGGGTTATTAATAATTGGAAGCAGAGCCTCCGTGACATAAATGGCTACTTTTCAACCCATAAGGTCTAATATAGCGTCAGTTATGGCTCTTTTCTTCATGTCTAAAGAGCTTCTGGCTCCTACAGTATGAATTGAGGTGTTTCTCCAACAGGACATGATGAGATGATAGAGGAAGAAACGTGTCAGAAAATTACCAATTTAGTACAGACATGAAAAGAGAGTTTCACCTCAAAGAAGACACTGAAGGGGAGGCTGGATGTATAACATTAACAACAGAACTGACATCTGTTTGTTTTATTCAACGTATCGGCAGATCAAAGTGCACCGCAGTGCCGTGACGGATCTGAAACGCAGTGAAAAATGTGTAAGTTATTGGAGCGGCGAGTTGTTTCTAATGCGAGGCAGAGGGCTGGCGTATCTGATAGGGTTGTTGGGCGGGGGGGAACCTGGGAATGTTTAGGACACCGTTTGGTGTGTGACTGCGGGGGCTGCCAGTGCAGCGCCATCAATGGGCCTGTCATCCATGATGACAAGTTGAACGCCGGGGCGTCACCGCGTCAACCTGATGGCCTGCTTCTGGCAGGACATTAGAGGCCTAGTATATATACGTCGTCGCTGACGGGAGCAAACCTCTTATCGCCGTATTTCAGCATATCTCTTACCCTACTTCAGTGGTTTTCAACCTTTTTCTCCCAATTTCAACCTTTTTTTCCCCCACAATATTTATTTAGAATTTGATCCATGGACCACCATTTGATGACATTTTAGCCCCACAGAACCCAAAACTAAAGATTGCTTTTGTCCACAATTCCAGGCTGGATTTGGGAAACCAAACAGTCCATGCATACAGATCAAAATGACCATTAATCTTCTACATTCTCTAGTTGTGTAGACTGAGTTGGGCTAATTCACATGATGAATATTTTAACTCTTGAGAGTATAAAAATGAAATAAAAAAAATTAGTGTAAAAATGAAACCTGGCGGGTCCATTTGGTTTCATTTTTACACTCTCAAATAGTCACATCTGGTTAACCAACTTTCCATCATTTACCCTAGGGACCACCTGGAATCCTCTCAGGGACCACTGGTGCCCCCGGACCACCTGTTGGAAAGCCCTGGCCTGCGTCGTCATTCATCCATCCCTCCGGCCATCAATCTATAAAGGTAGTAGAGACAACTTTTTTGCCATAAATCAAAATAGATTGATTAGATAGATATATTTTTAGTGTGGTTGCCCGAAGGGCAACCAGACTCTTGTATTACAAGTAGTTTATTAGTGTGGTTGCCCGAAGGGCAACCAGACTCTTGTATTCCAAGTAGTTTAATTATTATTAGTGTGGTTGCCCGAAGGGCAACCAGACTCTTGTATTACAAGTAGTTTAATTATTATTATTTTCGTTGTTCCGCCCCCTTTTTTCGTCCCGCTACTCCTCGCAGAGTTCTAGTAGCACGCACTTGTGCCATACATCATATCGAGCGGAAAAAATCAGAATGGTGTGCTTGCATTTTGTTAAGAGAAATATTACATAGTTTAATTAATATGAATTAATTAGTGCATTATTTTGCCCCATTGAAATGAATGGAAAAGTGCAAAAAGTAAAGTTCAAGTATTTTTCCCTCGAATACCATAAGGGCTATGCTTACACAAATCAAGGAGGCCGTTTGCAATAATTTTAAAAATTAATTGCATTATGACATATATAATTACGTTATCGTTTGGCCAGATGGTGGCGCTATAACTGGTCACTGTACATTTTGGCCTATAACTCTTGAACCGTAGGTCGTAGAATCAAAATTCTTTTTTCCATAGATTCCTTGGATCATGACGCATGTACCCATATAGGCCACGCCCATTTGCGTCAGGATAGATTTTCCGCCATTTTGATTTTTCTCCAAAACACACTTTTTGCCCCCATTCCTGCATATTTTGTCCAAATCCCACGAAAATCGGTACACATGATCTCTGGAGCTATCCGATGAAAACTGCGTTGGCAGAATTTTGATAACGCGTATCGTTAGGCCGCAATAGCCTTCCGAAGTTAGTGGGAGGGGCCTATTTTACAGAAAAGGCCACAATTCATGCAACGAATGTCCAATCCACCCCAAAATGAAATCACAGGTCTAGGGTGACGGCTTCAACAGAGGACCAAAAGCAATTCCATTTTCAACCATAGGGGGCGCCACAAATGCACAAAATGTAAATATTGGTTGCAAAAAATGTCCAATCCACCCCAAATTTGAATCACAGGTTTTGGTTGAGCCCTTCAACAGAGGGCCAATAGCAATTCCATTTTCAACCATAGGGGGCGCCACAAATGCACAAAATGTAACCGTTTGTTGCAAAAAAAACGCCATTTGGGGGGAATAAATGCCCTCTAAACTACTTCCACGTGATCCCAGGGATGACGTAAAAGTTCACATCGTAATTGGCTACCGGAAGCTGCGGGGGGGCCAACGCTTGAGAGTGTAAAAATGAAACCAATGAAAACTGCGGTCGCGTGAGATTGTAGATGGGCCGTTTTCGTTTGCGAGGCGGCCAGGGAAAGAAATGCGCCTGCTGTAGTTGCCATGACGCAAGAGTTGGTTACCCTCCGTTATCATGGTGGGTCTGCTGCTTGTGGCGCCCCCTATGGTTGAAAATGGAATTGCTTTTGGCCCTCTGTTGAAGGGCTCAACCAAGACCTGTGATTCAAATTTGGGGTGGATTGGACATTTGTTTACCCCACGTCATCCTTTAGACCTCGTCCTTGAAAATGTAGGATTAGTTACCAGAATCAGGATCAGAGAATTACTGTTAAAATATCAGCAGGTGGTGGCCATTATGAGAAATATCTACCATGGTCACAGGACAAATGTAAATAGTACCAATGAATTCCTCATCATTGACAATGTGGGACTATTTACTAGAATTAATATTTTAGAAAATAGCTGTCAGGATTACCAAGGGACAAATCTGTGATGGTGCCATAGCCAACAATGCTCCTAATGACATGCTCCAACTGTGTTCCAAAATTCATGCTGTTATCATCAAAATACTGCACATGGAGGCTGGACTACGTACTATTCTTGTGGATACACACAAGGGGGTGGGGAGGGGGGGGGGCTGGGTAATATGGTCTAAATGACTAAATACTACTTCTGAATGTGAATATGTCATATGTTCAGATTGGATAAGTTACGACAGTCTTATATCATATTTTGGAAGCCCCCCCTAATAATCTTTATCTGCGTGCTGGCCACTCTAACCAAAATGGTTACCTCACCTAGAATTTAGTATTGAAAGTTAAACTTTTAAAGTTGTAAACAACAACTAAATTTAACATGGAGATGGAAACTCACTTCGGTTTTAGCTCATTTTAGCTTGTTTTGCTTGCTATTTTTGTCGATATACACCAATAATGGATGAAAAAATATATTTTATGTGTAATTAGGTTTAGGTAGCAAATGCTACTCCTGATTGTGAATCCACAGATATCCCATATGTACAGATTGGACAATTTGATCAAAAGTTACAACAGTTTACATGTTTTGGTAGGGTTGGCACCTTGTTACGCCCCCTACAGGCCAAATATTTAATTTGTGTGCGGGCCACTCGAACCAAAATGGTTCTATAGACCCTCACCAACAAATTAGGACTGAAAGTGAAACTTTTACAAGAGTTGTAAATGACATCCACATTTAACATGGAGACGAAACCCCACTACATGAGAAAGCCATGGCAACAGTGAACAGTGCTAGAAAACACACACACACACACACACACACACACACACACACACACACACACACACACACACACACACACACACACACACACACACACACACACACACACACACACACACACACACAGCAGCAGCACAGACACACAACCGGAAGGAAACAGAGCACATGCACGTCCATACAGTGTTGCCACGTCTGTTTATTATAAGCAACATTTGAGTCTAACAATGTAAACGTAAATAATAGAAGGCAAACACCTTAACCTAGTAACAGCAGAATTTATACAATAATTTGCAAACGCACTGAAATGATTAAACATGAACACTTCATTGTTGATGTTATTGTTGATGAATTGATTGATGGTGGGCCATTGTGGCCATTGACACTCTTTTACTTCCATGCAAATGTGTAATGGTGTATGTATGCATGTCTGTTGGATAATTATTTGTTTGGTCTGGTTCCCAATTATGTGTTTGGTCTGCGTCCCCCACAGGTTTCCACAGGGTTGGGCTGGTCAGTTGCTGACACTGAGCTGAAATAATAAAAAATAATATAAAAAGAGAATCCTACAATGCTTCCGTTTTTAGTTTAAATATTATGTCAATTTAACTACTGCATGGAGGAAGAACGCTGTTTACAACAGACCGAAAGACAAGGACAAGTTCATTTAAGTGGAAATGGTTTGAAACATGGATAGCCTACTGTTCATTGAAACAGAGGGTGGATGTTATAAAACGTTTGAAAATGGAAGAGTGGTGCTATTTAATTTAATTTCACTCTAAAGCTCATTATTTATCTAATTTATGGGATTTCTATTCTTTGTGTGTAATAGCCTACTGTACAAAGTATAAACGTCTCCTTTAGGCTTCTGATTGATAGACCTTGCTTGTTTCTGCAATAGTGCCATACTTATTTGGCAACAGTCCACTGTACGACTCTCGAGTCTCGACCAATAGAATGAGGGGGGGTGGGGTGCTGACTTTTTAAAAAGTTTCCCACTACAACACGGTACAGTACCCAGTACAGTAGCCATTTGTTTTGGTTCTTGGGTTGTTTGTCGGTGCTTTCCTGAACGGACTTGGAGAAACAATAGCAGGTATGTTGGCCGATTTACTAACTTAACTGTGTGCATGTTAATAGAAATAATAATAATTCTAGCAATAGGCCTAATGTACACTTGCAATGCCATCCATTGACTCACACAAAAATAAAACTTATTGTCGCTGTAGCTTTTTTGCTCCATTGTCTTGAGTTAGAAAGCCCTGGACAAGAAGAAGACTGGGTTAATCCCTTTAAAGAGACAGAACAGCTTTAATGTAAGCGTTTATGTAGAATAACAACACTTCTTTACTATTATTATTATTATTTTTGTTAAATAATCAAAACTAAAAGTAAAGGAAATGAAGCTAATGATATGTGGAGAACAAAGACCGGAAGCTGCGTCTAAAGCAATCCTGCTTCGGGTGTTTGTTCTTTGTGTACGCAGGTTTTCTTTGAAGAAATTCTCGTTTTTGTTTTAAATAATATAATTATAATACGGCGAACACAATGTCCCTTTATAATGGCTGTTTGACTTTATAAAGCTACTCATTTATATTAACCATTATACATTGCAATCGGCCATTGTACTATTTTACTCCCCAAATCAATACAGGGAAGTACGCTACTTCTTACTTGCTCATACAGAGAGGGTTGCCATGTTGGGTTAGGGGTGCAGTTAGTTTCCCGCCAATATGATATATGCCTATCCTTATTCTGGTGTCTACTGTGTGATTGTGTAATAAGGGTGTAAGGGTAATAATAATAATAGTTTCTATTGCATTCGTGCATAGAAACAAAGGACGTGCGGGATGCTTATCTACCTGCAAATTGGCCAATGTACTCACAATTAAAGTTGAGTAGGCTACTCCAAAATCCATTGTTTGTAAACAATGGATTTTGGGGGTGGGAAATGTACTTGCAAATTGGCCAATGTACTCTGTACTCACAATTAAACTCGAGTAGGCTTCTTGTAATTCCTGCAAAACACACTATTATATACATGCATACGCCTCGTAGTATTTATATGTATAATAAAGACACCAACCCTTCGACATTATTGGACTTTTTTGGCGTTGTTGGCTTACTTCTCACAAACTTGGCAACAGCGTAACTTTCAGCTTAAGAGGCAAGAGTTGCGACATAGAGGGGCCAGAAACTAAGCCCTGGAGCTGCTGTTCATGCAGCCTGAATAGGGACAAGTTGGAATTGGAAACACTGTTTTCAACGAGGCGGCGCAAATAAGACAAACAACTAGTGTTTTGATGTTTATATTGTGTTATTACTACAAAACGAGAGATCTAGGTGGACCGTTGTGTGACTTAAATGCATCTGCATACTTTCGGTCCCGGACTTGTCCTTATTTGTTGCTCCCATTCGCAATTCAAGTTATGCAGTCTATACAGCATACCCGCGGTAAATAATATGGACAAGAGTCGTGTTATATGTAGAATGAATAAGAAGTGCAGTACATATGAACATTATCCACGTTATGTGTAATACATTATGTTTAAAACGTTTTGGCGCTGGCCTTTGTCAACGTTGTGGGACATTAACACATTGTGGACCACTAGATCAACACAACAAAAGCAAACACTTCATTTAATATGCATTAACCACTTAAGAGTTGTATGAATGGGCACACTGGTTAAAGGGAATTCTACCCGTTTTCAACATTGTACTGTCAATATACCTTAGAATTGCCTATAAATGGAGGTGTGGAAAAATATGAACATGGTGAAAGACAACTTCATGACATCGAGTTGTGTTTCACCATGTTAATGATTTGTTGTGTAGGCTACACATTTTTACATTTATAAAGCTACTCATTTATATTAACCATTATACATTGCAATCGGCCATTGTACTATTTTACTCCCCAAATCAATACAGGGAAGTACGCTACTTCTTACTTGCTCATACAGAGAGGGTTGCCATGTTGGGTTAGGGGTGCAGTTAGTTTCCCGCCAATATGATATATGCCTATCCTTATTCTGGTGTCTACTGTGTGATTGTGTAATAAGGGTGTAAGGGTAATAATAATAATAGTTTCTATTGCATTCGTGCATAGAAACAAAGGACGTACGGAATGCTTATCTACCTGCAAATTGGCCAATGTACTCACAATTAAAGTTGAGTAGGCTACTCCAAAATCCATTGTTTGTAAACAATGGATTTTGGGGGTGGGAAATGTACTTGCAAATTGGCCAATGTACTCTGTACTCACAATTAAACTCGAGTAGGCTTCTTGTAATTCCTGCAAAACACACTATTATATACATGCATACGCCTCGTAGTATTTATATGTATAATAAATACACCAACCCTTCGACATTATTGGACTT
Organism: Benthosema pterotum; assembly: GCA_039105355.1. Lineage (NCBI taxonomy): Eukaryota > Metazoa > Chordata > Actinopteri > Myctophiformes > Myctophidae > Benthosema > Benthosema pterotum. The sequence continues at coordinate 3,411,113 of CM076982.1, forward strand.
TTTTGGCGTTGTTGGCTTACTTCTCACAAACTTGGCAACAGCGTAACTTTCAGCTTAAGAGGCAAGAGTTGCGACATAGAGGGGCCAGAAACTAAGCCCTGGAGCTGCTGTTCATGCAGCCTGAATAGGGACAAGTTGGAATTGGAAACACTGTTTTCAACGAGGCGGCGCAAATAAGACAAACAACTAGTGTTTTGATGTTTATATTGTGTTATTACTACAAAACGAGAGATCTAGGTGGACCGTTGTGTGACTTAAATGCATCTGCATACTTTCGGTCCCGGACTTGTCCTTATTTGTTGCTCCCATTCGCAATTCAAGTTATGCAGTCTATACAGCATACCCGCGGTAAATAATATGGACAAGAGTCGTGTTATATGTAGAATGAATAAGAAGTGCAGTACATATGAACATTATCCACGTTATGTGTAATACATTATGTTTAAAACGTTTTGGCGCTGGCCTTTGTCAACTTTGTGGGACATTAACACATTGTGGACCACTAGATCAACACAACAAAAGCAAACACTTCATTTAATATGCATTAACCACTTAAGAGTTGTATGAATGGGCACACTGGTTAAAGGGAATTCTACCCGTTTTCAACATTGTACTGTCAATATACCTTAGAATTGCCTAGAAATGGAGGTGTGGAAAAATATGAACATGGTGAAAGACAACTTCATGACATCGAGTTGTGTTTCACCATGTTAATGATTTGTTGTGTAGGCTACAAATTTTTACATTTGTATGATCTCAGGAAAAATGGGTGGAAAAGTGCTAATAAGTAAAGTACTTATGAAATAAAAATAGACTTATAAAATGCATTACTCTAAACTGATGGGTCAAATTGCACAGCCAATATGTCAAATTGTAGATATGATTCCCTGCTTTCACATGACATGAAACAAAAATGAAAATTTCCTCAAAGACTCAACCTGGGTGGTGCTAGGACATATATAGTATAGTAGCCATAGTAGTATGCATCATAACAAGTTCCAAGTTACATTTTAATAGTTCTAGACGGCATTAACACATTGTGAACCATAAATAGGCCAATAAAAACTAGTTCACAACAACAAAAGCAACACTGAGTCTCAGGGCAGACTCTCAAACCACAAGACCACTGAGCTGGTATTTCTGTATGCAAAGACCATTACACATCCTCTTTGTGACCCCTGTACTGCTTTTATAAATGTACATGCACTACTGCACTGTGTCTATAGACAACACTAGTGCTTCTGTGGTTCTGTAGTGCATTCTTAGATGGCTGTAGAGCATTTTTAGACTACTGTAATGTAGACCACTTTTTAATGCAATTGTAGACTTCTATAGCATTGTACAGGTGCTGTACAGTGCTATACATAAGCACTATACTAGTTTGCACACCATGACAGAGCTCTAAAGATTCAATATAGTGGTCTAGAGATGCTGTAGAGCCATCTAAGAATGCACTACAGTAGACCGCAGATGCACTAGTGTGGTCTATAGACACAGTACAGTAGTGCATACAGATTTATAAAGCAGTACAGGGGTCAGAAAGAGGATGTGTAATGGTCTTGCATACAGAAATACCAGCTCAGTGGTCTTGTGAAAAAATATACATTGCTTACATGAATTTACACAAAAAACATACATAAGGATCAACTTCAAAATGTTTTTTATTTTGTGTCAAAGTACTTCATATGTAACAGGAAAACAGATGTCATACATTCATAAAATACTACAGTAACGTTTTCTAAGTTGATCCTTCTGTATTTTCTCCTGTACAATCCATTTCTGCAATGTACATTTCTTTCTAGTGCACAATTAATTATATCAATATTTACTCAAACATTCCCGCAGAAATAGGTGGGGAACCAACATTTGGGGGAAAAACAAAAAAAACAAAAAAACCCCACAAAAATACATTGATGCTTTTTCTAAATGCTACAGTTGAGAACTTATGTCAAGGAATGGCCATGTGTACCACTTGAAACACACACTACCATAAATGTAGCCAGCAATAATGGTTACATCAACAGGAAGTAGCAATTTCTATAAAACTATGAAACTATCCATTTTGCAAATACTCTGAAAAGTCTGTATGAACTTTTGTTGTAGTTGTTATATGAATACTAACTGTAAGGTATTGGTGCACTATGTAAAAATAAATATTTGTAGATTTGCAATATTAACATGCACTTGTGATCACAACAACTTTACACGGTATGTTTCTTGACAATGCTTTGATGTTCACTGATTAGCATTATTTGGCTATCAAACACCAGATTTTTCATGACATGACATGTCCTACTTCACAGGTGTGTTTACATCGACTTCATTGAGCTCACATACCAGAGTGGTGTAACTGCTGTTCCAACAGACGTTCTCAGCTCCTATATCCACTACCAGACACAGGTTTGTTCAATTTTCTTGTAAAATGTGACACATTTCTTCTGAGTTGTACAACGCACAAACAGAAACGGATGAACAATGTAATCTGCAATCTCCTTTCATTAAATATTGTCAAAGTGCAGTACACGCCACCCTTAGAATTTCTGCCAATTTAAGCAGTTTGACAATGCTTGTACCTATGTTCTGCTTTATTTTGGAATGCCTTAAATATACACATAATCATATATAATTCCAAAAATGTCGACAAGTCAATTGTGCAATTGTGGTACCCCCTATGGATGTACAGTAAATGGAACTTCTTTCCTGTTTTGATTAATTCACACTCATGATAAAAACACTGTACTGTACTTTACTGTAGGACCCCTTACACACTGTTTCGTTTGGTGGTCCCTGGTAACACAAGCACACAGCGTGCGACACTGACGGGTGTGTGTGTGTGTGTGTGTGTGTGTGTGTGTGTGCGCACGCCTCTGATGACTCAATGAGTCTGTGTTGGAAACATCTGGTCTTTGATGACTCAATGAGTCTGTGTTATGCTGGAAACATCTCTGATTACTCGGATTGAAAATGCTATTAGTCAGAGATGTTTCCTTTAAAAAAGAGCAAAAAATACATGCACATCCAACCCATACTTGGGCAGGTGCCGAGCAGAAAAAAATAATGAAGAAACAGCCCAGACACTGGGAGCTCAAATGCTGAAATGATGCCCATTGCCTTTATTGCACCAAGGTGACATCTTCTACTACATGGCTCTGGGTGCGTGCAGTTAGCCGTTGATGATAACGTCATGTGCGTCTATAGTTACAGTCACGTGTTAGTACGACTAGTAGGACATACCGTTTTCGCATGCGAGACACACAAGCCGTTTCTTAAAGAGGACTGATGTGAGGCTGCCATTCCTCTTATGTGTTTGTGTGCAGTTTCTGTGTGCTCACGTAGCCTGCCAACTGTTTAGCTACAGTCTAATAGTCACAAGCATAGCGTGTTTGTGTACGTGTGTATTTGTGTCATGGCAAGGTAGCTAAAAGAAATAATCGTTTTCAATATAATCTGAATCACTAAAGCTGTAGTGTTGCTTGACTCAAATGTATTATTTGTACCTAGCACTTTTGTTGATGTACATTGAAGAAAAAGCCAGAATTCCAACAACAGCTTGCAAGTGTGGTAACAATATCTGTTGACAATGCTTTCATGTTGTTATTAATGCTCTTTTACTATCAAACATCACATTGTTAACATTATGTCTCCTTATAGGCCTTACATACCAAGCTGTGGATTGACTGCTATTCCAACAGACATTGTCAACTCTTCCACCCACAAGCAACACACTCAAGTGAGTACTTTTTTATAGATGAACGTGATCTTAACAATAATCACATCAATGTCACCATGTTAAAGTACATCTGCAAATCACAACCACACATTTATAAAACTGTCATATGAAAGCCACCCACCAATGCTCAGAGCATGCAACCTCTGTTATGTAGTTATTTATGTGCAACTTCCAACTACATGTTTTAATAATGGCATTTATGTGAACTTGCAATATCCTTAGAAAACGGAAGGAAAACCCGCACACTGTTTTGATGCTCCCAAAAAAAACATGACAATTTGCCTGACAAAGACCTTAGGGTCCAAACACTGCAGTGCCTTGTTGTTGTTATTGAATTCAATAAGTGTGTTTTCAGGAGCACAGAAACAATGTGCGGGCATTCCTTCCGTTTTCTAAATTTAATACTTTGAAGCCCAGCACCTGGCCTGAACATAGCCGTGACATGTGCACACAATCCATGGCCTTGGAAGGTGCAATCTCCTCACATGTTGAATACATAGGCAGCCCTTTATGGTTAAGTATTATGTGTTATAAATCTCTTTCTGCCACATAGACTTTGTAAAGGAAAATATGAAATTGTTCATCCCTACAATAGTTGTTAAACCCACCATAACATCAGAATAAACGTCTGATGTCTAAAGAGTTTCCACACTAGATGAGTTCTAGGTTTGCTCTGACTTAATCAACCACTCACGCACATCAATAGACTTTTGTTCTGACCAAGGTGTCAGTAACATGCTTCCTGAGACCTGTCTCTGACTTAATGAATCACTCACACACATCAATGGACTTTTGTTGTGACCAAGGTGTCACCAAGACAGTTCCTGATCTCCAGCTGGGAGCAACACCAGATCAGCCATGTGTCTGGCTGGTCACAGACACCCCCAGTGTTCTTTCAACTACACACAACTCATCGAGAATTCAACTTTCTTTCTTTGACATTTTAATTAGATTCATCCCATTGTTCAAGGTGGAGCCTGCTTGTCTAAGACAATATTCCGGACTGGTGCCTACATACAACAGCAATGACAAACCAATCAAGTGTAAAAGCTATAGAAAGCTGTGAATACTACTACTATGAATACTACTACTACATTTACACTGTACAGTCATTTGACGCAATTACGATGTTCTTTCCGCCTATGTGGACATTATGTAATGATATCATTCATTGTGCAGTAAAAAATAGACATTACTCAAAGAAATTCACACCAAAAAACAGTTCATTAAGAAGCCTTTTATCCAGAGCGTATGTCCCTGTTATTGTGTGTCAAAGTACATATAACAGGACCAAATGTCATAAATTCATACAATAGCACACTCAAGTCTCTAACTTCATCCTTCTGTATTTTGTCCTGTACAATCCATTTTGGCAACATACATGTCTTTTTACTGCACTCTTAATCAGGTCAACATTTACTCAAATATGCTCCCCATAAATGCCCATGTGTACCACTTGAAATACACGCCATCATAAATGTAGCCACCAGTAATGGTTGCATCAACAGGAAGTTACGATTGCTATGAAACTATACAACTATGAGCTTTCCAAATGCTTTAGAAATTCTGTATAAAGTTTTGTTGTAGTTGTTACATATATTCTGTAAGCTATTGGTGCACTATGTAACTGCACTTTTGATCACAACAATTTCATACTGCATGTTTGTTTACAATGCTTTACTGTTGACTTATTACGATTATTTGCCTATCAAACAGCAGATTTTTCATGACATGACATTTCATACTTCACAGGTGTGTTTACAGTAACTCCCTAGACCTCGTCTACCAGGACGGTTTGACTGCTGTTCCAACAGACGCTCTAACTTCCTACACCCACTACCGCAAACAGGTTTGTTCAAATTCCTTGTAAAATGGGACACATTTCTTCTGAGGTGTACAACACATAAAAATAATTCCCATGTGTACCACTTAAAACACACACCAGCATAAATGTAGCCAGCAATAATGCTTACATCAACAGGAAGTTACAAACTATACCTTAGTGCATTTTTGAGCCCTATTGAAATGAATGGGAAAGTGCAAAAAGTCACGTTCAAGTATTTTTCCCTTGGAGACCGTAAGGGTGAATACTACTGTTGTGCATTCACAATGTACAAACACTCATTTCACACAATTACATATAAGATGCAGACCATGGCAAATGCATCACGTCTTTGCAGCAGATCTCAGGCATTCATTTGAATTACTGTGTCAAATATGATAATTGCCATACACATTACAATACACATGTACATGCCACAAATACATTCTACATTCAGGAAAATATCATGTACATATCTCTAAGGTATATTAATAATCAGATGTTGAAAATGGGTGGAATTCCCTTTAGAGTTAATGTGTCCATTCACTATAGTAGGCTATTATGCATACTGATGGTGTGGTTAATGCATGACAAATGCCCAGTGTTCGCCTTTGTTGTTCTGATATAGTTTCTATTGCTCTATTTGTGGTTCACAATGCCTTAATGTCACATACACACTATTGGATCTTTTCATGTTCACATCCTGTACAAGAACACACAGCATATTTTGGACATGGTTCACACGGTGTTTAATCAGTATTACATTAATTTTGAAACTGCAATTAATCAGATTTCAGAGTAGTGTTGTATGAATTCATGACATGTGCTGCTGTTACTGTATATGCAACAGAAAGTACTTGGAGCCGAAATAATACGGACATACGCTGTGATCAAAGGCTTTTTAACAAATGTTTACAAATTGATCCTTACGTATGGTTTTCGTGTAATTAATTTAAGCAATGTATATATTTCCTACTGTGCATACTGAATTACATCATTACATAATGCGCACATAGGCAGAAAGAATCTGGAAGTATGTATGACATAATGAGTTTGACAAACCTGTGAATTAGACAAAGACATATGAATCAGTTCAATTCTGCCACAGGCGGATTTGTTTCATAATCCTCTTGGGGCCAGCACACACACACACACACACACACACACACACACACACACACACACACACACACACACACACACACACACACACACACACACACACACACAGTAATTATGTGTTCTTAATTTAAAACACATGTATTGTGCTTTCTGTCAACATGTTCTCTCAACATTTACATACAATCAAATAACTGTCTTCATTTAGTAATAACAGTACATGTTTACTCAAGACTTGTTTCCCCAACACATTTCATACTTCCCAGGTGTGTTTACAGCTACTCCCTAGACCTTGCATACCAGACCAGCGGTTTGCCTCCAGTCCCAACAGACCTTATACCCACAGTCACCTCAGGTTTGCTTAAGACTATTTCATCATGGCACTTCAAAATCTTCAAAAGACCATGACACAAATCCACCAAAAACAATCAAATGCAACCTCACACACTTACCACCAAATACTTTGGAACATGTCTACACTGCATTCACAATGAACTGTCATGTGCAATCTGCTTACATTAAGCAATGACACACTCATTCTCTTACTATGTGCAAAAAAAAATCATACACAATATTCCACTAAAGACTATATGCAAAGACTATCATAAACAACATCCACTACAGACTGCTTTGGATGTACAATTTTGCTGCAAAAAACACTTATGAATCAACTCCAACATCCTGAAGTAATTACTTACTTTCAATTGGGTAAATAACACACCACTCACCAGCAGGTTCAGCCAACATTAATGGTTACACCAACAACAAATTAATATTTGTTAGCTCAAGGAAGCACATCAATTTTGGTGCTGCTGTACAGTATCTGTATCAACTTTAACATCTTGTATATACTAACTATGTGAATTATTCGTGTACTATGTGTGTCCTTGTCATTATGTCTTCAATACCCGACTATTTCCAATGTCAAGACATTACACGAAAATTCCCCAAACACCTAGCAAAATCTCTGACATATGTTTTCACTGTTTTCATCCACAGATTTGGACAGCTACACAAACTACTTCACATTCACCAGTGGGACTCCCAGACTACATAATAGTAAGTTCAGGTGTGTGAGCGCGTGCGTACGTGCGTGCGTGCGTGCACGCACACACTGTTTTGACTTGTGTCATGTACTGATTCATTTGTCACATAACAACCTAACATCATGCCTCGTCGCAATGCAAAGGCTGCAGCTGCAAAGAAAGTATGGGCTGACAGGGCAGCAAAACTTAGTAAGGTCACTCCTCCACAATCACTACATAGCACTGCTACACCTCAGAAAGGCCACACAAGCAAACAGGACACAAGTTCTGTACTCGTACAGCCTGCTCCAGACAAAGCTCACTATCATCAAGATCATGCACAACACTGCAGTGTACAACAACCATGTGTTCCACCACCTGCAGTGATATCTCTACAAGCATCCAAAAGCCAGTCGCATAATTCATATACTTTCCCAAATAGCCAGTGTACATGCATGGCTATCACATTTCTTGCACACCAATTTGAGGGAGTTGACTTCACCGAAAATGAGCTCAATACCATACTGGACATGGGAGACCAACTGTATACAACAACGTATCATCGACTTCGAAAGAACAACCCTGATCAGCTTCGCTTACTCACAATGGAGCAAATACCTGTCAATGTCAGAACACAACACAACAACTACTCTGTCATCAAATCTAATGTGGAGATGGGACTCATAACAGACAATCACCGAAGCCATCATTTTCTGAACCTTCCTTCAAGACTGCAGTGTTTGTCAGCAGATGTAACTCATGCACTTCTCACCATAACACCACACACAATTGCTGTCTTTAGAGATGGCTCAAAAAGATATGGCCTTTTCGACTCACACAATAGAGATGTGAATGGCCTACCAATCGCAGGAGGAAAGGCAATAATGATGACCTTTTCTCACTTGAATGATCTCATTGCTAAAATTCTGCAAATAACTCGCCGTATTCATGGCAAATCTATGAATCACATGCCGTATGACTTCATGCCAGTGACATTTGTACAGACAAATGTACCACCACCCCATGCACACACATCACCCTCAAATAGCACGTACCAGACAACCACTGACCCATCAAGCACCAACCCTTATGTCCACTCAAACACTTCTTGTACCCCATCACCCTCAACAAGCAGCAATGAACCAACCACCAGCTCATCACACACCAATCCTTCTCAGCAGCCAGACACTTCATCATCAATTTCCAATACTTCACCCGCCACTGTTCGCAAACTGAACAAAAACCGGCGCAAAAAACAACTGAGAAGAACAGCACAAAACACCACAATTGAAAATATTATGGCCAGGAGAAATGAATATGTGAAGAAATACATCGCAATCCGCCACATCATGAATGAACGCAACACTAGATACAAAAGAAAATACAGTGAAAATCTATCCTTCAGAGAGAACAAACTGCAGAGGAAGAAACTGAAATACATTCAAGATGAGGAGCAAAGACACAAACAGAATACTTATCGAAAAAAAAGATACGCAGCATACAGAGATGAACACAAGGCTTACCAAAACCAAAAATACCGCAAAAATGACCAATACAGAGATGAACGCAAGGCTTACCAAAGCAAAAAATACAGAACAAATCACCAATACAGACAGGACCACAAGGCTTATAACAAGAAGAAATACAAAGAAAACCCCACATTCACAGAAAAGCAGAAAGCTTATGACAACAAGCAATACCATGAAAATCCCACCTTCCGAGAGAATCGTAAAGCATCTGTCAGACAATATTTCAACAAAAGGTACACTACAGATCCAACTTGGAGGGAAAACTTCAAGAAACACATGAAGTCTGCCATGGCTCACAAAAGAAAAAACAATGTATTCTACAACATTCAACAATCTCTCCGCAGAGCATTGAAATTAAAAACGAGGTATGTGAAGTTATGTCAATTACTGCTCAAACTACACAAGAATCAACCACCCCAACTACACAAGAGTCAACCGACTAACAGCCAGAAGCAGAAAGAAGATTTCTGCATTGCAGCATTCCATGAAGACATAAGCGAGGGACCAACATCAGTGTGCACAACATGCCACCGAGCAATGTTCTCTGATCAAGTCAAGGAATGTCATCGGGACGAATATAACAACAACCCAGACGTAGTTGCAGCATGCTTAACTGGAACATATGTTCACACCTGTGACAATCAATGTGGAGGGCCACAACAATGCAATGTACCTACAATAAGACACACAGAGTGGATATGTCATTCCTGTCACCAGACTGTGAAAGCAGGAAAAATGCCCAACATAGCTGTTGCCAACGACTTGGAACTAGCAGCCATTCCCCCAGAGCTTTGCCAACTGAATGTTCTGGAAAGACAAATGATAGCAGACATCTTACCATTTGCCAAGATATTCCCTCTTCCTAAAGGCAAACAAGCAGCAATCCGTGGTGCTGTGGTGTGTGTGCCGTCAAACATCGCAACAACTGTAAACGCCTTACCAAGAAGGATCGACTCATGTGGCTTGTACAGAGTGAAGCTCAAACGACGTCTACGCTACAAAGGCCATCAGTTATTTCACACAATCAATTTAAAGAATGTCATTCTAGCACTGCAAAAACTCATAGCGACACATCCAAACTACAAAAACATGACAATCCGCGACTATGACGACATCAGGCAAGAAGATATACTATCCCAACTTGAACACCCACCGTCTCCTGAACACGCAGGGATAGACAGTGATGATGCAGAAATGATCGAAGTCGATTCTATGGAAACTCTGGAATCACTACAGACAGCACCAACCCATACACCCAGTACACTGGCAAGTCATCTACAACATCTCCCCACATCTGAACACGTAAATCGTACTATGGACAGTGATGCTGAAATGATACAAATGGCTCATTCCACAGAAGCTGCCACTTCATCAACAACAGTGGATCACCATCCATTCACTGCTGAGGTAAGTCACTTTACAGGCCTAGCTGCATCTCAAAACACACACAACAGCATGGACATTGATGACGCAGAAATGGCAGAAGTGGCGGACTCTATGGAAGCTCTCATTTCATCAACCGCAAATCAATGTCCACAACAACCATGTGTTCAACCACCTGCAATAATATCTGTACAAGCATCCAAAAGTCAGGAAGATTATTCACATGACTTCAACAATCTCCAGTGTACATGCATGGCTCTCACATTTCTGGCACACCAAAATGAGGGAGTTGACTTTACCGAATGTGATCTCAATACCATACTGGACATGGAGACCAACTATATACAACAACAATCAATCAACTCCTAAAGGAGGACCCAAAACGGAACCTCCTCCTCACAATGGAGGAAACGCCCGTCAATGTCCCAACACAACACAACAACTACTCTGTGATCAAGTCTAATGTAGAGATGGGACTCATTAGAAACAATCACCAAAGCCATCATTTTCTGAACCTTTCTTCAAGACTGCAGTGTTTGTCAGCACATGTGACCCATGCACTTCTTACCATATCACCACAAACCATTGCTGTATTTAGAGACACAGCAGGGAGATATGGCTTGTTCGACTCACACAGCAGAAATGCCAATGGCCTACCTATCAGCGAAGGAAAGGCAATAATGATGACCTTCACTCACTTGGATGATCTCATTGCTAAAATTGAGGAAATAACTCAGTGGGTACATGACACTTCCATTGACCACATGCAGTATGACTTCATGCCAGTGACATTTCAACAAACAACTCTACCATCACCCTCAACTAACACATATCAAACAACCACCACCCCAACAAGCACCAACCCGTCTGCGCAATCATACAGTTTAAATGATCCATTACCCTCAACAAGCAGCAATGTACCAACCTCCAGATCATTACACACCAACCCTTCTCAGCAACCACAAACTTCATTATCAATGTCCAATACTTCACACGACGACATGCACATAGATGACGCAGAGATGCTCACAGTGGCTGAATCTATGGAAACTCTCCATTCATCAACTACACCGGATCAACATCCACCCACTGGCGAAGATGAACAAGCCGCGCTGAGACCCGGACATGGCTTAGACAGCTGCTTGCAACCAGACGACATCGGACAGGACATGATGACATATGGAGATGGCATATTCAGCATAGCCCCAGCAGAGGGAAACAAGCCTGTCAGCTACACTTCGGTTCCTAACCTGGAAGCCAGAGCCTTCCCTACATTGTTTCCCACTGGACAGAACACACTTGATAAAAAAAGAAAGGTGAAATTGTCACCAAGCAGGTACTTCAACGCCAGACTTTTTAGTGCTGACGCACGCTTTGCAACAGACCAGAGTTATCTCTTCTTTGCACAGTTTGTCAAAGAGATACATGCTGCAAAAAGTTCCATTAGCATCCAAATGAGGAAAGGAAAACCTTCAACAAAAGACGGACGCCGCATCACCAACAAAATGTTGCAAGACAAGTCCGAACTTGAGAGACTGATTAGAACACGATACGCAACAAGATTCATGTCACCAATGAGGGGTACTCCAGCTTACTGGCACAAGACAATGTTGGATTTGTTTGCCATGGTCCGTCAGTTAGGGGCACCCACCTTCTTCCTCACCCTAAGCGCCGCAGAATTCAGATGGCCAGAGGTCATAAAAGCAATCAAAGCACAACAAGGCCAACTCGTGGACTTCGACAAGCTGGACTGGAATGAGAAATGCGACATTCTCCGAAGCAATGCAGTGACAACCATGCGCATGTTTAACAGGAGAGTCAATTCATTTTATCGCAATGTGTTGTTCTCTGAAGCTATGCCAATTGGACGTATCATTGATTGGTTCCATCGCATCGAATTCCAAAGCCGTGGGTCCCCGCATGTTCACGCTTTGCTATGGATAGCCGACGCCCCTATATTCGGAGAAGACTCAGACGACATCATTTGTGCGTTTGCCGACCGCTTCATTAGCTGCCAACTGCCTGATCCAGACAAAGACCCACTGCTTTACAAATTGGTAACAACCTATCAAATACATGCCAGAAACCACACCTTATCATGCAAGAAAGGCCACCAGATATGCAGATTTGGATTTCCAAAACCACCAGTGGCAGAAACCTGGATAACCCACCCCAAACCAATTGCTCCAATTCAGGACGACATGGAAGAATCAGGCGATAATGCAACAGCAGAGAATGATGCAGCAAATAAGGCTGAAAGACAAAGGGCAAGGGACAATGCAAAACTCGAACGAGCACAAACTGCTAAGGCCAAACTTAAACCACTGTTTGATATGTTAATTGACAACCCAACGCAAGTGTCCGACCTCTCAGACTTATTGGCAAAGTGCAACATGACTCCAGAGGAATACGATGGCTACCTGGCAGACATGAAGAAGTCGCATGTGTTGTTGATGAAACGTGGAGTGAAGGATGGCTTTGTGAATAACTACAACCCAGTTTTGCTCGAGGCCTGGCAGGCAAACATGGACATCCAGTTTGTCCTTGACCACTACACCACTATCTCCTACATGTTGTCATACATGTCGAAGCCAGAAACCGAAATGGGCGAACTACTCAAACAAGTTGTAGTTGGCATAGACCCCACCAAAGTCAACGAGAGAGAAGCCATGAACCAACTCGTTCACGCCTACCTCAAAAACAGACAGGTTAGTGCTCAGGAGGCAGTTGCCCGGACCACCGGTATTCATTTCACGAAATGCTCTCGCCAGACCGTCTTCATCCAGACGGATGATGACGGCATGAGAATGAGCTTACCACTCAAGCTGCTGCAGAAGAAATCCAAAGACGCGGAAAACATATGGATGACGACACAACTAGAGAAGTACTACGCCAGACCCAAAACCGCCGAGATGAGCAACCTGTGTCTAGCAGATTTTTACTCACACTACAGACAAGTGTACGGTAAAGATGCTAAGCAGCCGGATTCCATAAAGTTGGCTCACGAAATCGGAACCTTCAAAAAGCTCACAAGAGGAAGGGAACGCCCCAGAGTCATCCGATCTCCCAAACATCGTGAACAAAAGGAACGTGAAAAATACTACGGCAACTTGCTTAAGCTGTACCTTCCACATTCTAAACCATCGCAGCTCACAACCACAAAATACCCAACTTACTCAGAGTTCTACCACCACGCAAGCGTGGAATTGCCTGGAACAAAAGAAGTGTGGTCTGCCCATATCATTGTTGCTAGAAACAGGAAGAAGTTTGAGAAGTACGGCGAATCCCTCGAGAAGGCCATTGAGGAATTCCTTGAAAACGGACCCGCTGAAAACGCGTGGGCTAACATTGCCCCAGAAAATGAAGTTGACCGCTTGGAATGCCTTGCACAACAACAAGACATGCAATTCAACGACGCTGACCAAGACGACGTCCCAGATTTCGTCAATCAACAGCTGCCTAATACTGCAGGTGTTGCTGTACTGGCGCCAGAGATGACTCATGATTATCTCCGCAGCATGTGTCAAAACCTAAACAGCACCCAAGCAGCCATCTTCTATTCTGTACGTGATTGGTGCTTGAAGACCATCAATGACCAGAATCCACACCCATTCTTCTACTTTGTCACTGGGGGGCAGGGACTGGGAAAAGTCACCTTGTCAAATGCATCTACGGTGAAGCCACAAGAATCCTTCGTCGCCTCCCAAGACTGTTTGAAGACACTGATCCATCTACACCCACAGTTCTGCTGTCTGCATTCACAGGAACTGCAGCTTACAACATCTCCGGCAACACACTGCACTCCCTTTTGAAATTACCCAGAAGCCTGAAACCTCCATACATAGGTTTGGGAAACAAATTGGACGAGATTCGAGCCAAACTTGCCAACGCCCAGATCCTCATCATAGATGAAGTGTCACTGGTTGCCAAATCCTTGTTTGCATACGTCTACTGGAGACTGCAAGAAATTAAAGGCAGCAAGAGGCCATTCGGAGGCATGTCGGTAATTCTGGTAGGTGACTTTACCCAGCTACCTCCAACATCATCAGGGAAACCACTCTGCGTACCCGAGGAATGCACTCCGGACATGTTCCACGAACACTTTCAGATGATTGAATTGACCGAAATCATGCGACAGAAAGAAGACGTTCCATACGCGCAGCTGCTGAATCGGCTGAGATTCAAAACGAAAAAGGACCCACTGACTGCTGCAGACAAAGAGCTCCTCACTCAGAGAGTGACTGACCGTGAGCATTGTCCCAAGGATGTTATGCACATCTTCCCCACCAACAAAGAGGTTGCAGCACACAACACCAAATCATTGGCTGAGCTCCACACCCATATCGTGGACATCCCTGCAGAAGACTACAGGAGAGATGAGCGCAATAACCAGATGACTCGTGTTAACAAGCCCTGTATAGGACAGCAAAAGGACCTTCTTGACAACTTGCAAATCGCAGAAGGCGCCCCAGTCATGATCACGAGGAACATCGATGTCGAAGACGGCATGGTGAACGGCACATTTGGAAAAATCAGTACTATTGAGTATCGCGTCAACCAGGAGGGAAGAACTGTCACCAAGCTATGGCTGCTGCTGGACAAGCCTGATGCAGGACTGAACTACGGCAGAACTACATCTGCGGGTACAGAAGTCTACGTCGAAAGGATGGAGGAATACCTCAGTAACCACAAAGTTATTCGCAGACAATTCCCCATCAAGTTGGCATATGCTTGCACAGCTCACAAAGTACAAGGCATGACTACAAAGTCCGCAGTAGTTTCCTTGAAACACATCTTCCAACCAGGCATGGCCTACGTTGCCCTCAGTAGGACACAGTCACTGCAAGGACTGCACATCATTGACTTTGACGAGAAGAAAATCTATGCGGATCCAGAAGTCACAACTGCCCTGCAAACCATGAGGAAAGCCTCCCTGGACAGTATCATGCCACTGATGCATTTGGCAAAGAACGTGCCCCAAGAACAAACGTTGACCATCATCCACCACAACACACAAAGCCTGCCAGCTCACATTCAAGACATCAAACAACATCACGAACTGCCCCTGGCAGATGTGCTGTGCTTGACTGAAACACATCTCACCGGCTCCATTGTCCCTGACAATCTGCAGTTGGACGGCTACACCATGTTCAGTCGCAACAGACACATGTCATATACAACCCTTCCTGAACGGGCACAAGAACATGGTGGCGGTGTGGCTGTTTATGTCAAGAATCATTTCCAAGCTACTGAAAGGCATTACATTCACAACGTCACAAACCTAGAGTTTGTGGTGGTGAAAATAGACTCACCTATCAAACTTCTCATAGCTGCTGTATACAAACCACCACGTTACGGCAACCCATTCATGGACAACCTGAAAGCCCTCCTGAACTCCTTGGAAATAATGGACCACCATCCCATCGTTCTCTGCGCTGACTTCAACGAAGATCTCCTGCCAGGGTGTGCGGGACCCATTAGTAAACTGCTACATTCCAAAGGATATACACAGCTCATCAAGGAGGCCACCACTGACAAGAACACCCTGCTCGATCACATGTACATCTCACAACCACACCGATGTCTACACTCTGGAGTGCTACGGACTTACTACAGCTACCACAATCCAGTATATTGCATATTATCCTCTGAGCATGTATAATACAAACTCTACAAGATCAACATACCTGTCATTGGACATCCTGGACACAACCTTAAACTGCATCCAATGCTGGAGGACCAGGACCTACAGGACATACTGGACACCCAGACATGCGAGAAGCGGTTATGACCCTGTTCATAGCCAACGCTTAATCTTGCTCTGAAAGACCAAGGTCCCCCCCTACAACATCAACCTACCTGTCAATGGACATCAACCCAATTCATTGCAAACAATCCCTATCCTGACTCTTTTTTTCATTACCTTGTTCCCTTTGTAACGATTTCACATTTTAGGCCATATGTTGTCCTCATTGGACTGCATGTTTAATGTTTTCTTCTCTCATCTGTATTGCCATGTATACCACTGTATTTCATGTAATCAAAGCTGCTATACAAATAAAATGTATTTACCTTGTTGCAATTCAACTTGTCTATTTTAATATAATGTCATACAATGATGTCATAATATACCACACACACTGACATTTTGACATTTGCTGCATAATAAAAGTCATGCGCTCATGGATGAATGCCATTCATTTGTCTCTAATTTCTAAGCCATAATAACTCTATATATACATGTCACTAATTTCTCTCCAGCATTATTTCATCTGCTTATTCTCCAACAGCAATAAATGAAATAATTCCTTGCTCATCATACATCCTAATTCAGTGCTAAACCACAATTGTAACCTGAAAAACTAACACTTGTTTCCATGTTTTGCAGAAGCTGTTGACTGATTTACACTGCAGCCAGATGTTTTCACCCCTGCTTTTAACCTTTACTCTTTTCAGGAATGTCATTTGGGAAAAAGACACATTTTCACAATTATTGCATTTCATAACATGCCTACCTACCTATTGTACTTGTTCATACACCAATTAATATTTCTCCATGTTAAAATCCACTTCACTCAATGTTTGCTTTTAGGACTGCACAATTTCAACAAAAACATATAATTACTTGCAAAACATTCTTACTCATATCAACATTACAATTTATTTCTACAAGTATGTTTACAACCCCAATTCCGTTGAACTTGGGACGTTGTGTGAAATGTCAATAAAAACAGAATGCAAGGATTTGCACATCGTTTTCAACCTCTATTCAGTTGAATACACCACAAAAACGATATATTTAATGTTCAAACTGATACACTTTCTTGTTTTTGGAAATTATACAATCTTTAATAAACTGATCCCTGCAACACCTACCAAAAAAGTTGGGACGGGGGCAACAAAACACTGGAAAGGTCACGAATGCACAAATAACGCCTGTTTGAAACATTGCACAGGTAAAGAGGTTCATCTTAAACAGTTTAATATCGTGATTGGCTATAACAGGACCATCCCAGTCGTTCACAATCAAAGATGGGGCGAGGTCCACCACTTTGTCAACAATTCTGTGAGAAAATCATCCAACGGTTTAAAAACAATGTTTCTCAACATTCAATTTCAAGGAATTTCGTCATTTCATCATCTACACTCCATAATATCATCAAAACATTCAAAGAATCTGAAGAACTTGCTATACTACAGCCACAAGGCTGAAAACCAACAGGAAACACTTGTGACCTTTGATCCCTCAGGTGGCTCTGCATTAAAAACTGACGTCATTGTGTAAAGGATATTATTGTCAGGACTCAGGAACACTCAGAAAACCATTGTCAGTTCACATAATTTGTCGCTACACCTGCAACTGCAAGTTAAAACCCTACCATGCAAAGCAAAGCCATACATCAGAAAGGTTGGCTTGAAAAACAACCAGAAAAACAACCCGAAATGCCTTCTCTGGGTACAATATCATTACAAATGTGGACTCATCAGATCACACCACACTTTTCCACTTTGTGTCTAACCATTTCAAATGATATTGTACCCAGAGAAGGCATGGGTTCTCGTTGTTTCTTCAAATCAACCTTTCTGCTGCATGGTACGGTTTTCACTTGCAATCGCAGGTGTCGAGACCAATTATATCAACTGACAATGATTTTCTGAGTGTTCCTGAGTCCGCACAGTAATATCCTTTACACAATGATGTCAGCTTTTAGTGCAAAACCAACTGAAGGATCAAAGGTCACAAGTGTTCAATGTTGGTTTTAGACCTTGTCGCTTCAGTATAGCAAGTTCTTCAGATTCTTTGAATGTTTTCATTATATTATCAACTGTAGATGATGAAATCACCACATTCCTTGCAATTGAATGTTGACAAACATTGTCTTTAAACCGTTGGATGATTTTCTCACTGAATTGTTCACAAAATGGTGAACCTCGCCCCATCTTTCATTGTGAATAACTGGATGGTCCTGTTATACCCAATCATGATATTACACCGTTAAAATTAACCTGTTTACCTGGGGAATGTTCCAAATAGGCGTTATTTCTGCATTCATCATCTTTCCCAGTCTTTTGTTACCCTCGTACCAACTTCTTTGGTCAAGTTGCAGGGATCCATTTACAAAAGATTGTACACTTTCAAAAAACAATACAGATTATCAGTTTGAACATTAAATCTATTGTCTTTGTGGTGTATTCAACTGAATAGAGGTTGAAAACGATTTGCACATCAATGCATTCTGTTTTTCTATACATTTTACACAACGTCCCAACTTCAACGGATTTGGGCTTGTAATTGCCTTTAGGTGTCACTGAATATATTGCTTCCCACTGCATTTCACATTGGCAAATGCTTGCAAATGATTCACTGCTTCATTAATGACATCAATACATTTACCCAATATAGACACACACCTATGATTTCCATTTTAGATCAAATACATTTCTTGGAAAAAACATTTTCCAGGAGCTTGCTTGATCGCCTTCTTTGTAGAAGGGGTCAGTGTGAGAATTTTCCCCTGTATACTCCTAAATTGGCTGAAAGAGGAGTCAGGTTTTTGCTTACCTCTGGAAAATGCGGAACAACTTCTTAATAAACACTTTAAACCATATCTGATGTGCTTTGTCTGTACTTTCTTCTTATATGAAATATGCATATGTATGTGTTTTGCTTAGACATTCACATTGATAATGCTTGCATGAGGTGTTTAAGGGTCTTTTAAAAGTACTATTCCCAATTTTACAAGGTTAACCAATGAAGCTAAACAAATACATGAAACTATCAACGGACAGACAACAATAACCTTCTATATTGTAACTGACAGTTTGCCTTTTACAATGTGCCATTCAACAATTACACTTCTCCGTCCTGGGGAGGGTGCTTTCATTTCCTTAGGAATCACATTTCAGAGCATTTTCCCAACTTTACAAGCTATGAACATTCACATATCCTACACATTTCTTAATAGCTTTAAGCTTTACTTTACCACTAACACATTTTATTAATAAACACTCAATGATACCTGATATAATTTGTCTGTACTTTGTTCTTATTTTACATATCAACATTATACCGTATGTTTTCATTACACATTCACAATTACAATGGATGCATCAGGTGTTTCAAATGCCGGCTATATATATTCACATATCCTTCACATTTTCTCATAGCTTTAAGCTTTACTTTACTATTTCAACAATTTATTCATAAACAGTTTCACCCATACCAGATGTGCTTTGTCTGTACTTTTTCCTCCTTTGAAATATGAATAGTTATGTGTTTGGATTATACATTCACATAGATAATGGTTGCATACAATGTTTAAGGGTCTTTTGAAAGTACTATTCCCAATTTCACAAGGTTAACCAATGACGCTAAACAAAACCATGCAACTATCAATGCATAGACAACAATAACCTTCTATATTGTAACTGACAGTTTGCCTTTTACAATGTGGCATTCAACAATTAACCTTCCCCGTCCTGGGGAGGGTGCTTTGAATTCCTTAGGAATCACATTTAGTAGCATTTTACCAACTTTACAAGCTAGCAACATTCACACATCCTACACATTTTTCCATAGCTTTAAGCTTTCTTTCACTACTTGAACATTTCACACATTTCACACCTTTAACACTCACCGATATCTGATGTTATTTCTCTGTACTTTCTCTTGTTTGAAATATGCATATATGGTATACACATTCATTCATTCATTCATTCATTCATTCATTCATTCATTCATTCATTCATTCATTCATTCATTCATTCATTCATTCATATTTTTGGATCACACATTCACAATTACAAAGGCTGCATAAGGTATTTAAGGGTCTTTTGAAAGTACTATTCCAAATCTTACAAGATTAACCAATGGACTACACACTTAAACTTCACAGTCCTGGGGAAAGTGCTACGCCATCCTTAGGAGTCACAGGTGTTGTGACTCCTGTGATCTATGTGCAGATCTATTTCAAGCATGCAATTTAAACTGTTGACTGCCATCACTCCTTACTGACTACATGAAAAACATTAAAATTAAAACCAATAAAAGGTTTGGAGCCTAGTCTTCTTGTAATCCACAAGAAGGCCAGCATCGCTGGACCTGCTGAAGGAACCGGATCATGGAGCCAGGTTATGCAAGGTGGTGAAAAGTACTGTGCAGTACATTTTTGTACAACAGGGAGCCCATGAAGGATATGAAGGACTGGAATGAGGACTTGTCATGTTTTAGACAGGTCTACATTGGCCCCTTTTTCCCCCTTTTATCCAGGCCAGTTTGAAACAAAAAAAATCATTTAGCATGCAATGCAGTTCAACAACTCTGTCAACTACAATAGTAGTATTGTGTTATTGTAATCCTGCCATAGATAAGATGGCAGAAAGGACATTTAGATTTCACTGAAGATATGTAACCATTTGTTGCAAAAAGAAAACCCATTTGGGGGGAATAAATGCCCTCCAAATGACATCCACGTCATCCCGAGGATGTCGTCAAAGTTCTCATCGTAATTGGCTACCGAAGCTGCGGAGGGGCCGCCGCAAGCGACAACGGCAACCACACTTTGCAATTTTAAATTGCGAATATTCTAGTTTTTATTGTTCCGCATAACACGTTTTTCGTCGCGCTACTCCTCGCACAGTTTTAGTAGCACACACATGTGCCATACTTCATATCGAGCGGAAAAAATCAGAATCGTGTGCATGCATTGTGCTAAGAGAAATATTACATAGTTTAATTAATATGAATTAATTAGTGCATTATTTAGCCCCATTGAAATGAATGGAAAAGTGCAAAAAGTGAATTTCAAGTATTTTTCCCTCGAAGACCGTAAGGGCTATGCTAACACAAATCAGGGAGGCCGTTTGCAATAATTTTAAAAATTAATTGAATTATGAGATATATAATTACGTTATCGTTCGGCCAGATGGTGGCGCTATAACTGGTCACTGTACATTTTGGCCTATAACTCTTGAACCGTAGGTCGTAGAATCAAAATTCTTTTTCCATGGATTCCTTGGATCATGGCGCATCTCCCCATATAGGCCACGCCCATTTGCGTCAGGATAGATTTTCCGCCATTTTGATTTTTCTCCAAAACACACTTTTTGCCCCCATTCCTGCATATTTTGTCCAAATCTTACGAAAATCGGTACACAGGATCTCTGGAGCTATCCGATGAAAACAGCGTTAGCAGAATTTTGATATCACGTGTCGTTAGTCCGCAATAGCCTTCCGAAGTTAGTGGGAGGGGCCTATTTTACAGAAAAGGCCACAATTCATGCACCGAATGTCCAATCCACCCCAAAATTGAATCACAGGTCTAGGGTGACGGCTTCAACAGAGGACTAAAAGCAATTCCATTTTCAACCATAGGGGGCGCCACAAATGCATAAAATGTAAATATTTGTTGCAAAAAATGTCCAATCCACCCCAAATTTGAATCACAGGTCTTGGTTGAGCCCTTCAACAGAGGGCCAAAAGCAATTCCATTTTCAACCATAGGGGGCACCACAAACGCACAAAATGTAAGTTTGTTGGAAAAAAAAACGCCATTCGGGGGGGAATACATGCCCTCCAAATTACTTCCACGTGATCCTGGGGATGACGTAACAAGTTCACGTCGTAATTGGCTACCGGAAGCTGCGGGGGGCCAACGCAAGCGACAACGGCAACCACACTTTGCAATTTTTAAATTGCGAATATTCTAGTTAGTGTGGTTGCCCGAAGGGCAACCAACTCTTGTATTACAAGTAGTTTAATACTTATTATTTTTCTTTCTTCCGCATAACACGTTTTTCGTCGCGCTACTCCTCGCACAGTTCTAGTAGCACGCACTTGTGCCATACATCATATCGAGCGGAAAAAATCAGATCGTGTGCTTGCATTGCGCTAAGAGAAATATTACATAGTTTAATTAATATGAATTAATTAGTGCATTATTTTGCCCCATTGAAATGAATGGAAAAGTGCAAAAAGTAAAGTTCAAGTATTTTTCCCTCGAATACCATAAGGGCTACGCATACACAAATCAAGGAGGCCGTTTGCAATAATTTAAAAATTAATTGCATTATGACATGTATATTTACGTTATCGTTCGGCCAGATGGTGGCGCTATAACTGGTCACTGTACATTTTGGCCTATAACCTTGAACCGTAGGTCGTAGAATCAAAATTCTTTTTTCCATGGATTCCTTGGATCATGACGCATGTCCCCATATAGGCCACGCCCATTTGCGTCAGGATAGATTTTCCGCCATTTTGATTTTTGTCCAAAACACACTTTTTGCCCCCACTCCTGCATATTTTGTCCAAATCTCACGAAAATCGGTACACGTGATCTCTGGAGCTATCCGATCAAAACAGCGTTGGCAGAATTTTGATATCACGTATCGTTAGGCCGCAATAGCCTTCCGAAGTTAGTGGGTGGGGCCTATTTTACAGAAAAGGCCACAATTCATGCACCGAATGTCCAATCCACCCCAAAATTGGATCACAGGTCTAGGGTGATGGCTTCAACAGATAGCAGAGAGCAATTCCATTTTCAACCATAGGGGGCGCTACAAGTGCACGAAATGTAAATATTTGTTGCAAAAATGTCCAATCCACCCCAAATTTGAATGATAGGTCTTGATTGAGCCCTTCAACAGAGGGCCAAAAGCAATTCCATTTTCAACCATAGGGGGCGCCACAAACGCACAAAATGTAAGTTTTGTTGCAAAAAAACGCCATTCAGGGGGATAAATGCCCTCCAAACTACTTCCACGTGACCCCGGGATGACGTAAAAGTTCACATCGTAATTGGCTACCGGAAGCTGCGGGGAGGTCGACGCAAGCGGCAACGGCAACCACACTTTGCAATTGTTAAATTGCGAATATTCTAGTTATTATTCCGGGTCCGCTCACTTTTTTCGTCCCGCTACTCCTCGCACAGTTCTAGTAGCACGCACTTTGTGCCATACATCATATCGAGCGGAAAAAATCAGAATCGTGTGCTTGCATTTTGCTAAGAGAAATATTACATAGTTTAATTAATATGAATTAATTAGTGCATTATTTTGGCCCATTGAAATGAATGGAAAAGTGCAAAAAGTAAAGTTCAAATATTTTTCCCTCGAAGACCGTAAGGGCTATGCTTACACAAATCAAGGAGGCCATTTGCAATAATTTTTAAAAATTAATTGCATTATGACATATATAATTACGTTATCGTTCGGCCAGATGGTGGCGCTATAACTGGTCACTGTACATTTTGGCCTATAACTCTTGAACCGTAGGTCGTAGAATCAAAATTCAATTCTTTTTCCATAGATTCCTTGGATCATGACGCATCTCCCCATATAGGCCACGCCCATTTGCGTCAGGATAGATTTTCCGCCATTTTGATTTTTGTCCAAAACACACTTTTTGCCCCCACTCCTACATATTTTGTCCAAATCTCACGAAAATCGGTACACGTGATCTCTGGAGCTATCCGATCAAAACAGCGTTGGCAGAATTTTGATATCACGTATCGTTAGCCGCAATAGCCTTCCGAAGTTAGTGGGAGGGGCCTATTTTATAGAAAAGGCCACAATTCATACACCGAATGTCCAATCCACCCCAAAATTGAGTCACAGGTCTAGGGTGACGGCTTCAACTGACAGCCAAGAGCAATTCCATTTTCAACCATAGGGGCGCTACAAGTACACGAAATGTAACTATTTTTTGTAAAAAATGTCCAATCCACCCCAATTTGAATGACAGGTCTTGGCTGACCCCTTCAACAGAGGCCCAAAAGCAATTCCATTTTCAACCATAGGGGGCGCCACAAACGCACAAAATGTAAGTTTGTTGCAAAAAAACGCCATTCAGGGGGAATAAATGCCCTCCAAACTACTTCCACGTGACCCCGGGGATGACGTAAAAGTTCACATCGTAATTGGCTACCGGAAGCTGCGGGGAGGTCGACGCAAGCGACAACGGCAACCACACTTTGCAATTGTTAAATTGCGAATATTCTAGTTTGCATTATCCTCCTCCACGTTGCTTCTACTTTGATGCTGCAGCTGTGTCCCTGCAGACTAGTGGTGGGCAAAAAAAATCGATATGCCAATACAGGGGTTGACACTAAGGTCTCCGAGGCACTTGCCCATCGGGCAAGTGCAAGTCAGGTTCTACTTGCCCTCAGGTCATGGTCACTTGCCCCCCAGGTTCCAGCGGGTCCCCAGTTAAGTTGGTTAACCAGATGTAACTCTTGAGAACGTAAAAAGGAAACCAAATGGACCCTTGCGGGTCCATTTGGTTTCATTTTTACGTTCTCAAGAGTTAAAATTCATCATCTTAATTAGCCCAGGTCTACACAACTAGAACTAAGAATGTAGAAGATTAATGGTCATTTTGATCTCTATGCTAATTTGCCTGTTTTGTTTCCCAAATCCAGCCTGGAATTGTGGATATCTAGAAAGCAGGGAAAGACACAGAGGCAGAGTGCAATGACTGCCTTCAAGACAAATTTATCTTGTGTTGTGTTATAGTGCACTAATTGCACTCTTGCCCGATCGGGCAACCAGGTAGCAGTCTTCACTTTCCCGACCATTTTTTTTTTACTTGTCCCAGGCAAGCGGGCAAGTGTTAGTGTCAAGCCCTGCAATATATCGCAATTCTTAATGCCATGATATCAATATTGAATCGCTAGTTCAAAATCGTTTTTTTTTTTATATTTATGTAGGTCATATTCGTTAACTTGTTCATGTCAGAAAGACTGACTGACGTTATCAGGCTGCACTGATGTGTATGATTTAACATTTTGTTATTTTATTGGTTTTATTTAAATTGCTTTAAATGTTCTAGTTGATTGAACTTGTCATGGTGCATATTGTTCAGAATTCTGTCCATTTTCAACATTTTACTGTACTGCATTTTACTTGATGATAATGACATCATCAAGTTGTGTTTGTTAATGATTTTCTTTTAGGACATTTTTTTTTTCTGAGGGTGTACAAATGGAACCAAATGGAGCCTGACGGGTCCATTGGTTCCATTTGTACACCCTCAGAAAAAAAAAAAAATCTTGAAAAAGGGTGGAATCCTCCTTGTTCTAGTATAATAAAAGCATCGTTTGTGGGGAAAAATGTGATATATCAATATATCAAATCGAATCGCAGCATAAGTAAGAAACACAATATAAATTGATTCAAAACCCTAATATCAATATTGTATGGTATTGTGAGGTCAGTGAATCGTCCCACCCCTACTCAGTGTGGTCTATATTACTTAGGAAAGTAACTTCTTTACTTTACTCGTTACCCTTTAGACAAAGTAATATCATTAGGCTACTTTACTTATTACTGGAATAGAATATAGAATATAGAATATAGAATATATTACATATTACGTTATTAACTTTCTCAAGTTGTCATCACCGCCCGCCTTGAAAATGTACAACATAATCTGTTTAGCGAGCTCTTTTTTAGAACTGAATCCAATTTACTGGAATAATAATAGTCTCCAATCCCACAAACTGCACCTGAAAACAAAGCCAACAAAATCTGTCTCTTTGACTTTTAAACTTTTTCACAATTGTTTTCAAAGACAGTTGAGGTCTTGTATTTAAAAATAAAATACAAAATAAAGCAGCAAGCGATTTGTAGAGTACATAACTGTGCGCAGGATGCAGCGTGTGGACTGGATCTACAATCTACTGCACATCTCATGTTGTTACAAGCTCATTTTAAAAAAAGTAACTTGCGTTACTTGCAAAGTAATGCGTTACTTATTACCCATTTTTGCAGAGTAATCTCGTTACTTTACTTTTTGGAGCAAAAGTAATAATATTACAGTAATATGTAATCTAAAATTAGTTACTACTGCCCAACACTGCCCCTACTGCAGACTGACACTTGCTTCGTCCTGCGGACGGTCCTGAACTACTTTGTTGACAACAAAACATTCGTCGTGCTGTCGGTTTGACCAGGGGTGTAGTGGAGGGGGACGTGGGGGACAGCATCCCTCCACTTCTCACATCTAACAA
This sequence comes from Benthosema pterotum, assembly GCA_039105355.1. Lineage (NCBI taxonomy): Eukaryota > Metazoa > Chordata > Actinopteri > Myctophiformes > Myctophidae > Benthosema > Benthosema pterotum. The sequence goes on from CM076982.1 coordinate 3,437,731, forward strand.
TATTTTTTTGGCAAAACTACGCCTATGTACATCTTGATGATATCATCAAGATGTTTCACCTGTTAAATGAGTTTTCCTTTTTTCTGAGAGTGTACAAATGGAACCAAATGGACCCGCTAGGGTCCATTTGGTTCACATTTGTACACTCTCAGAAAAAAAAAAAAAAACGGGTGGAATTCCCCTTTTAAGAGGCGTCCCCCAACTTCTAAAAGTACCACTGCAACACTGGGTTTGACGTGTGAGGCCCTAGCAAGGCTGCAGCCATTGCATGCAGGCGCTAATCTATCGTATATACGCTACAACTCTATCAACCGAGTGATTTTAACCATTACACTATCTACTGGCGTGACAGAAACTAATCATGGACAAACCTAAAAAAAAAAAACAAAAACAAAAAAAAAAAAACGCAACCATAAATATTACGCAACGGTGTGTTGTGAGATTGCAGATCAGCTATTTTCTGCACGCCGTCCACTGTACGGCGAGATATATAATTAATTCCAGCTTGGGGAGTCGGACCGGAGCAGCCGTTCACATTATTAGCGGTATGATACACTAAGGTTAGTTTAGCGCCGACAGACAGTTGCACACAAGACGGATGGATAAATCAGACGGATGGATCATGGAAACTATAGTGTTATTTGATACTGCCATTCTCTACTGTTTCCATAAACAATAATGACAGCACCCAGCGCTGAAACGGAGTAGCCGGTGTAGAGGATGACATCCCGGTTAATTAATTAACCCTAGAAGGCCCAATGTTGCTTTTTAGCAACATTAAATCGTATCTCACCATCGTTGAGGTTGAACTTGAAATTGTCATCACCGTCCAACTCTAATAGCTATAACACCTCGGTTCTCACAGTGGGTCTCCCAGGAACAAAAGAAGAATGCATCCATATTATTAAATATGAAGGTCTAAGTTGGTTAAAGTTGAATTGATGATTATGGATGAGGGCTGGTGTTTGACCCTATGGCTCATGTTTGTCCTGTGTCAAATCCTGTGGTCTTGAGTGGTTTAGGGTTGGGGACACAAGCAGCTTGAACCCCCCCCCCCCCCAAAAAAAAAAAAAAAATCCTAACAGCTTGTTGATATCCCTGGGCTTGACACTAACACTTGCCCGCTTGCCCGGGCAAGTAAAAAAATGGTGGGGCAAGTGAAGACTGCTACCTGGTTGCCCGATCGGCAAGTGTGCAACTTAGTGCACTATAACACAACACAAGATAAATGTGTCTTGGAGGCAGTCATTACACTCTGCCTCTGTGTCTTTCACTGCTTTCTAGATATCTCTACCTATCTCTCTCCCAGGTCCATTTGGTTCCAAACTATCATTTTGCTGGGGTCAGGGACCACTGGGTCTGTGACCACTATGGGCTAATTAAGATGATGAATTTTAACTCTTGAGAGTGTAAAAATGAAACCAAATGGACCCGCAAGGGTCCAAGTAGAAGCTGACTTGCACTTGCCCGATGGGCAAGTGCCTCGGAGACCTTAGTGTCAACCCCTGTATCCGATGTAACAGTTTTTGGGCCTGTGATCGAGCATGGCGGTCCATGACTAGAACTGAAAGTTCTCATCCATGCAGGCGCAAACATGTCGTTGTGAAACTGTATTGATCCCTGCCAACCAGACATGCCGTCTGGGGAAACTACGTTAGTTACGCTTTAAAGTCACTGTGCACACATTAACCTTATTATTTTTTTCCCCAAAGAAAGTAAGTCAATTGCTTGCAGTCTGTTAGAGAAGTACTGAAGGCCTTAGTAAGATACTGTACTGGTTTTTGATCAAAATGTATGGTATCCTGTCTTTCCATAAAATAATAGAAGATGCTGGATAAGTCTGATCTATACGGTGCTTTCTATCAATGAAGATTGAAATGAGTCTATAACCTATCTGTATATCAGGGGTGGGCAAATATGATATCTGTATATCAATATTATATCCTATCTGTAATATCAGGGTGGCAAATATTTTTCCCAAGGGGACAAATGAGACACATAAAATATTGTGGAGGGCCAAGACTAAAGGCTGAACTAAAGTCTGCGTAATATTAATTTAATTTCAAGATAAAGGTAAAGAGTAAGACCCACCATTTTGACACCAGGGCCCTCAATTTATCCAGTATTTGAGCCTTAACTCTTGAGGGTGTAAACATGATACCAAATGGACCCACAAGGGTCCTTTTGTTTTTTGTCTTTTTTACGCTCTTAAAGAGTTACATATGGTTGACAAACTTTCCATATTTAACTGGAACTCTCCCTCAAGGACCACTGGTTGAAAACCACAGTACCCTTTCACAGGCCGGTCAGAGTCAGCCAAAGGGCCGCATTTGGCCCCCGGGCCGCATGATGCCCAGGTATGCTGCAGAGTGTGTCTATAGGTCTGTGTTTAGCCTGAGAAAATAGCAGATCTACAAGCTGACAGCGTGTCACTTCACATCGCATTGTGTGTGTGTGAGCTATAGCAGATCATTTCTCAAATTAAATTAGTCTACCATAAAAAAATACATGTCCTTCTTGCCATGAAACTGACACTGACACTGAGACTAGTACAGTAACTACTAGTCACTGTACTGATACTTCTACTTAAGTAAAATCCCAAAGAATGTTGTGATTGCTTCTCCTTCCACGGCTGTCCTGCGCTTCACCTCCGTGATGTTACAGACAGAACAATGTGCAGTCAGACAGACTTAATATAGCAGAACAGACTGTAATACGGAAAACACAATAGAGGGTTTAATATCAAACAATCGGCTCTCTTAATCTAAACCAACAGACGGCCTAATACATCCCATTCCATCATAATATATCCCATTCCATATCTGCTCCATCAATAACGGTTCGTGCGTGTGTGTGTGTGCGCATGCGTGGTGTGTGCGTGCGCGCGCCTCTGTGCGTGTGGACACATGGTCCATATCAGCACCGTGGTCAAAGCGCACACTAAAGACACAACACGGTGTGGGTGGGGGTGTGCTGTGTCCTGGTCCAGGGCGGATCTAGGCATGGGGGGGGGGGGGGGGGGGGGGCAATGCCCCCCTAATGCCCTGACCAATGCCCCACCAAACACGATATTTCAAATTAAAGTGCTTATATTTAAAATGATTTGAAACACTACTACTGCTACTAACTAACTACAGCTGTGTCACCACTAAACCAACAGCATTTCATCATTGAAAACAGAAAACTCTCTGAAGGGGCTTACAGACGGCGAGTCTGCTTCTAGTGTAGCACTTATTCAGGCTTTGTGCAATAGGGCTTGTGCAATATTATTTTTCTATTCTATTTATTACATTTATTATTATACCGACTGCCTACCTTCTTTGCACTTACTACCGTTACTCCAGTACTGTCTTGTTTGCCCTGATGAGATGCGAAAATACTTTTCGTTGTACTGTATTTATACTGTGCATTGACAATAAATTGAATCTCATCTCATCATCTCATCATAATAAACCGCGCCGGGTTAGCCGTTTTGTGCTCAGAAAACGACCTGCGATCAAGAGAGCGTGAACGCCGGTCGTTATTGTCAGTGATTTGTGTTGCATGCTGTGTTTGCTCGTTTCGTGCACACGCGCAATGTTTTTGAAAGCTCAATACGTGAGTTTTTTTTAAAATACTATGGGCGATTTTCGTTGTCGGCACTGCAGAGAGAATCGAGAATCGTCGCGTTTATGCAGGCGTTTATCGTTACCGTCTGGAAAGCCCTATGCATGCTGTGTGTCTGTTGCAACTTCAACAACAACTGATGTTATTATTGATGCTTTACTTGCCCCCCCCCCCCCCCAAATGTACATCCGCCCCGGCGCACATGTGTGTAGATTTGCCTGTGTGTAGTCCTTTCTGTATATGTGTGTGTGTTGTGTGTGTGTGTGTGTGTGTGTGTGTGTGTGTGTGTGTGTGTTTGATTTATCACAGATTACTATCACTTTGATTGATTTGATTGATTGATTTCTGTCTATAGAGATAAGTTGAGTCACTGGTGCATGTTGAGAACATGCAGTTTGGTTTTGGTTCAACATTTATTAGAGCACACACATCCAATCTATTATGTGTTTTATTCAAACAGACAAACAATTAGTACAACAGAACAAAACAATTAGTCAAAGAGCAGTTAAGTGGTTCCTGCATGCATGATTTGTCATAAAAAAAAAAAGTCAAATTAAAGTTCACGCAGGACAGTGTGGATGGATTCTGGCTTGCGTCAAGTGAGCATGTGCAGAGAGAGCTCTGAGCCAATGGGAGACATTCCCTTGGATCCAGAATGTCCTCGAAGTCACGCTTCCAACCAGCTTTGAAGTGAACGCTATCGAGAAAATGACCAAAACATCTTGAAAACAGACACTTTTGCCAATTTACAATTGCTGTTTTTTGGCCCTATTGTTGCCCGTTTTTTCTTTAAAGGGATATTCCACTTTCAAAAAAAACTGGTCTACTCAGTCTCATGTGAACACTCCAGACAGTTTATGAGTTACTCCTTTCAGTATTTAGATATTTGATGTTCATTTTAGTGTATCCACCTCCTTCCTATCTTATACAAACTTAAAACTCCATTTTAAAAATGACAGTTTATTCGAAAACAACCAATCTTTTTCTGGTGGCTGATATTGTCCTCCTAATACGTGAGAGGTCTGTGAAATTTAATTTACAGTTTTAATTTATTTTTTAAATATTGTTTTGGAAAATGTATCGGGCTCCATATTTCGGCATGTCCACCCAAATGAATAAAACAATAATTTAAAAAATAAATGAAAGCTGTAAATGAAATTCCACAGCCCTCTCACGTATTAGGAGGTCAATATCAGTCACCAGAAAAAAGATGGATTGTTTTAGAATAATCTGTCATGGTTAAAATGGAGTTTTAATTTATAATGTTTTTTTTATAGGAAAGAGGTGGATATGCTAAAATGAACATCAAATATCTAAATACTGAAAGGAGTAACTTATAAACTGTCTGGTGTGTTCACATGAGGCTGAGTAGACCATAAAATGACCAAAAGGTTTTTTTTTTGTTTTTGTTTTTAAGTGGAATATCCCTTTAATGGCCATGTGCTAGGGAAGTCGGACAGCGACACACTAGATATATTTGAGTAAAGTTCACTTATTCATGCTGTGGTTCTTGAGAGGGTTCCAGGTGGTCCCCAAGTGAAATGATAGGAGGTTGGTTAACCAGATGTAATTCTTTGAGAGTGTAAACATGAAACCAAATGGACCCTTGCGGGTCCACTTGGTCATCATGTGAATTAGCCCAAGTCTACACAACTAGAGAATTTTTGATCTGTATGTCCAGAGTATTATCTATTATCTGGAGGTGTCGGGGTATACTTGCTGTCGCTGTAGCTTCGCTCCCAATCGCCCCGCTCTCACACAAGTAGGCCATGAGCTGCTGTAACTTGTGTGCAAGACATGATGTCTTTGAACCTGACACCACCTAGCATGCTACAGTACTGCTCTGTTAGACGCCACCGTCCGTCCCTTAAATGTTAAAAACACTTTTAACGCGTTCGAGAACGTCCCTCTGCATTCCTGGAGAGCGGATTGTCCTGGACGACACCGCTTGGCCCAAGTGTGTGTGTGTGGTGTGTGTGTGTGTGTGTGTGTGTGTGTGTGTGTGTGTGTGTGTGTGTGTGTGTGTGGCGTGTGTGCGGTGTGCGTGTGTGCGTGTGTGCGTGCGTGCTGCGTGCCCCGTGCGTGCGTGCGTGCGCGCGCGCGCGCGCGCGCGTGGTGCGCAGACACAGTATAACTGTATTTGAGACAGGAAGACTAAAAAGCATGAAAACACTGTCCTGAGGCGTGTGTGTGTGTCCTGTGCGTACGTACGTACGTACGTGCGTGTGTGTGCATACGTGTTTCTGTGCGTATGTACGTACTGTCCTGTGTGTGTGTGTGTGTGGGCGTTGTGCGCTGTCAAATCTTATAAAGCCAATGTGACCAAGGTATTTACAATATCAGTTACAATGTGTGTGCGGGTGCGTGCGTGTGTGCATGCATGTGCACGTCTGTCTGTGTGTGCGCGCACATCCTCTCCATCTGTGCTGGGCGTGCTCTGCACCTGGAGGGAATGCAATAAACACACACACACACACACACACACACACACACACACACACACACACACACACACACACACACAACACACACACACACACACACACAACACACACACACACACACACACACAGTGCAGCTGGTAAGGTGAAGAGGTTGGTTTGTCTCATATCCACTGTAAGAGACAGCTCCATTGTGTGTGTGTTGTGTGTGTGTGTGTGTGTGATATATAAAAAATGAATCAATTTTGTCCTGACTCTATCAATCTAATCTAATTCTAATCTCTCTGCACTATTTGTAGTGTCTAACACTAGATTCTAGTTTCTGACACTAGATTCCTAGTTTCTGACACTAGATTCTAGTTTCTGACACTAGATTCTATTTCTGACAGTCTTCCTAGATTCTAGTTTTGGACACTAATTCTATTTCTGACACTAGATTCTAGTTTCTGACACTAGATCTAGTTTCTGACACTAAGATTCTAGTTTCTGACACTAGATTCTAGTTTCTGACACGAGATTCTAGTTTCTGACACTAGAGTCTATTTATGACACTAGATTCTAGTTTCTGACACTAGATTCTACTTTCTGACACTAGATTCTAGTTTCTGACACTAGATTCTATTTCTGACACTAGATTCTACTTCTGACACTAGATTCTACTTTCTGACACTAGATCTAGTCTTTGAACACTAGATTCTACTTTCTGGACACTACAATTCTACTTTCTGATCTATATTTGGCTGCGGAGCTCCGTCTGAAACATGTTGTTTTCGGGTTCCCTCCAGAACAGTGTTGTTTGTTTGAGATATTTTGACTTAGTCCTTAGTCTTAGTCTTTTGAGTAACACACATTAGTCTTTTATCCCATTTAGTCTTCTGAAATTCATTTTTTTAGTCTTAGTCTAGTCGACGAAATATCAATATTGATTAGTCTTAGTCTCAGTCTTATCTTTATTTAGTCTTAGTCCCTTTTTTAGTCTTAGTCCTTTCAGTCTTAGTCTTAGTATTTAGTCCTTACATACACATGCATTGTAGGTTTATATATGTTATACAGATTTATAGTTATTAATATGAAACATGTCCTCGTTTTAATTTCTTTGGTATAAATTACTGCATTAGTAATACGTCCCTTTCCTGAAAACGTTGCAATCTATACTGCAGATATGTTCACAACTAAAAAGAACGAAAAAAGAAGTAAAAATGTTTCTATTTCCATTAGTCTTAGGTTATGATTTAATCTTCGTCTTAGTCTTAGTCTTTGAAAACACACACATCTTTTAGTCCCAATTAGTTTTTCTGAAATTCATTTTTGTAGTCTAGTCTTAGTCGACTAAATATTCAAAAACCTTAGTCGACTTAGTCTTTAGTCTTAGTCTTAGTCTTAGTTGACAAAAACAACACTGCCCCAGAAGTAAAGATTTGAGTTAAAAATGGTTTTTTTTTCCCCACGTTTTTTCAAAAATATCAGATCTACAAGCCCATAGCGCGCCACTCGGTGGCACGCTATGAGCTTGTAGTCTGATATTTTCAATAGCTAAAGAACAGTACAGAAAGATTTAACGCAGTGCTCATATTCCCTCTTGAGTTGTTTGTAATATCTCTGTTGTTGTTATTCATTATTCATGCTTCCCAGGTTCTCTCTGATTGACTGCCTTGCTTTGGATAACATTTTGCATTTCTTTATTTCTTTACTGTCAGATATGAC